>JASDQU010503916.1:4860-40890 GCA_032191745.1 Picea mariana
CTATGTGCAATCTCTCATAACTAACCCTCAACCATACATCAAAAGATATGTCAATATGAACCAAAAATACACCATCAATATACACTAGTAGATCGTACTCAACAAAAAGTGCTAAACCTCCAAGAGGGAATTCACAAAACTTCTCAAGACAAACCCTCAACCAATCACATAGATCCAACTCAAGATAAACACATTAACATACCTCTTACTTTTCTATATCTCTAGATCTATTATGAATATGTTTATGTAGCTGTGATTTAGTTTATGTGATTCTATTGTCACGATTTTTCTCCCGTGGGTTTTCCTCCTTCTTATTGTTGTCATGTTTTTTTTGTCGTGATTCTACTACCGCAATTTTTCTACCACAAAATTTTTGTCATTATTTTTTTGCTGCGAATTTGATCTATCAATAATACCTACCAAATAACCTTTCACAAATGGATATTCAATTATATTCAAAATAGGTTCAAATAGGAGTCTCTTGCTCTTCTATTTATACTCTCCAAGTAGCTTCCTCAAGGGGTTACCTACTAACCAACTTAACACAACTTACTTCTTTTAGGGATAACCCACTTCTAACCACTTGTCCACTTACAACCACTTTATCTTAACCACTTTTCTTAAAAAATCAATCCATAATTATTTTTGCAGCTACATTACCAAAACTTACTTAACCTATTTTCACTAATAAAACTTTTTCTACTTAACCATTATTTGGGGCAACTAATTTACCTTTAAATTATTTCTTTAATGAAACCACTTTGAATCTCCAACTTCTCCATGATTTTCTAGGATATTCTAGATAATTCATGAGGGCTCTCCAACTACACATGGCCATAAATCTCTAACTATAAGGAGTTATGTGACATTCCACATATCACCGAAAATGACATGACATGTACTACCCGTCTAGATTAGTCTTACCTAAAAATACATTGATTTGCATACCTTTATACCTCAACCAAAATCGAGTTCATTACCCATAACTATGGAGCTATCAGACATACTCAAGGGTTGACATCAACCTCTAAGTGTTGACATGAAACTACAATATCACTCTCCAAGGGTTGACAACAATGACAACCAACAATCCAAACCAATTTTCCATCAATCTAAATCAATTTTATGAAAATTTCCCCCTTTGGCATTGATGGAAACACTTAGTCATGATAAAATTCATGTTCATACTCCTCATCAATGTTTCTATCTCTCCCCCTTTGACATCAATGTCAAAGGGTATCTCTCCTTGGGGCTTCTCCCCTTTGACTAAACTCTTCTTAGGGTTGCTCCCCTTGTCTACACTATTGTTTAGGATTCTCCCCTTATCTAGATTAATTTTATCTTTCTCTTTGTTTCTAAGCCTTTCATTACTATATCTCCCTAGATTTGAAGAGTCTCTAGCTCTTTGGAAAAGGGTATCACTCTGATGCAATAATGAATTCACAATGCTCATGCTCCCCCTGTGACCATCACTCCTCCTGGAATCATGCCTCCATGCTCTCTCCAAATCTCTAAATCTCTTCTTTTGAAATCTATGCAAGATGTTGTGTGGAACAATATAAGTCTTCCTACACCTGCTTCCTTTTGGAGTTATTTTCTGTTGGTGCTTCCTTGTGTAAGAAACTAACATATATGAAAAGAATTAAAATATTCATGTGTCATTATCATCCATTATGATAATATTCTTTTATATCTAAACCAATCTATGAAACAGTCTATGAATCCATGGTCTCATCCACTGTCATATATCTGTCCAAATTTGCTAATTGTTCGTACGAATCCATCTTTGCCCATACTATCCATGACTCTGCTACTCAATTATCCACAATGTTAACCCATATGTCTTAGCTACTGCACAGACTCCCCATGTCTACTATTCATATTACTTTGGATTCTCCAAGCCGAATGGCTCAGAATAATACCCACTCTTATGCAGATACATCTTCCTCTTCATCGGTATATACATATTCCCTTTCATTCTCTTTCTGAATTTTATCATTATCCTGAGTTTTGATGTCTTCTTCATCCTTCACTTGAATTCCAACACTTTCCTCTTTTCCCATAATGTCATCGTGTTATTTTTCTACTACAAATCCTGAAAGCATGATTCCTTGGACATGTTCCTCATTTACCTGCTCCACTTTTTTTTCACTTCTTCTCCAAACCTTCTTGTATCCCACATCAACATTTTATTTTGTGGGAGGCCTTATCATGATTCTAAAATTTCGAGTTATGTGTCCACAATTATGGCATTTGTAACATTCAATATTATGTGGGGCTACATAAGAATTTATTTCCTGATAATTTCTTTCATAAGCCCTGAAATCGAGAACCTTATGTCCAAACTTAGTACAATAAAAATAATGACCATAAAATAAATTTGCATACCTAGGAGTAAATGATTTTCCTTGCAGTGTAGTCCTTCTGTAATTATGCCTTGGATTATAAAGATATTCTCTTTAGTTGTTAGTTCCATAATGATTGAATATTCCTTTCTACTTGAATGTAGAGGGTATTTTTTATTCATTTCTTTTTTATTCTTGTTGACCAGGATTCCTTCATTTGATAACTTATGCATAACTCTTTTGTTCTATTGCTTTCTTCATGGAGCTTGAACCTTTCTCAGTTTGCATTTGGTTATATCCTAGTCGAAACCTTTCATAGTATGGCCTTTGATTTTTGATGATATTATCCAATGTCTTAGTGCTATCTTTTTTCATGTCCTTCTTCTAAAGATCTTTTCTTAGAGTGATTGCTTCTGCTTCCAACCTTTCAATCATCTTTTCCTTCTCTACTAGTTTTCTTTTAAGAATTTATAAAATCATTTTTTCCTCTTCTACCTGGACTTTCAACTTCATAATTACCTGGTTGACTTCCTCTAAGTTGAGATTTTGACTTCCATTTAGTTGTTTCTTGAGTAACTTGTTTTTCTTTCTTTCCTTTCTAAGTTCTTCTATGGCACTAATTAATTCTTCTCTGAGATCGACTTTTCCTTCTTATTCTAAACTATCGAGTTTCTTGTTTTACCTTCATAAATAGTACCTTTTCTAAATCACTCTTGGTTTCATCATCTTCACTAGATGAGGAACTGTCTTTTATTGAGTATAGATTTTTATTGAAGGCTTTCTTTTTGTTTTTCCAGTTTCCCTTTTGATATATCTTTTATTTCTTGGGCTCTCCCTCTTCATCACTATTTGAAGTTCTATCATAAGGACACTTATTTGCAAAATAACCAATTTTACTGCAATTAAAACACTTCAATGGAATCTTACCTTCATTTTTACATGTTCCCTTTTGAAACTTTCGTACGAAGTTTGTCATTTCTTCATCTTCCTCTAAATTGTCATTGCAGCTACATTATGACTTTGTCTTTTGCTTGCTCTTTTTCTTTGTCTTCTTGGATTCTTTGAATGTTGCTTCCTTTGTAACTAGATTTCCCTATTCCGTTCTCATTTAATAGGCTGTGAATATTCCATGTATCTCATCCATGCTTATCGAATCCAGATCTATTATTTATTATAGTGTTGAGATCTTAGGATCAAATCTCATTGGAAGAGATCTAAATACTTTTTGAACAATTATAGATTCATCAACTTCTTCTCCCAGTCCTTTAATTGAATTAATTGTTTCATGAACTTGTAAAGGTAATCTACAACATTCTCATCTTCTTTCATCTTCAGCTGTTCAAATTGGACTCTGTAATTTTGAAGCTTTGTTTCCTTGAATTTGATGCCTCCTTCATAAACATTCTAAAGTTTTTCCCATATCTCCTTTGCAGAGTCACAATCCATAACTTTGACATATACTATATCAACCATACCATTCAGGATGACATTTTTGGCTTTCAAATTATTTTCTTCAAGTTGTTTTCCATTTCTATATGTTGGAGGAACGGTTGGTTCTTTGTATCCATCTACCATTGATTGTCAAACATCAAATCCCAGTGATTGCACATATTTTTACATATTTTTGCTTCATAATGCATAGTTATGCCCATCAAATTTTGGTATTCCATTTGTATACATACCATTTCTCTCCATCCTATACCTTCAAGTGCCTAAATTTTTTCCTGAAGGAACCTTGTTTTGATACCAATTGTTGGATTACTGAGAGGGGGGGTGAATTAGTAATGAGCAATTTATACCACTTATTAATCCTTTTAACCAAAATGTATATTACTTTAACTTATTCAACAATGTTCATCGGTTTATCATTAATATGTTATTGCATCATATAACATTAACATCCAACAGTGCATAATAAACAACAATCGACACATATAGACAATTCACAGTACACAGCTATTTTACGTGGAAACCAAATGCGGGAGAAAACCACAGAATGATTTTCTTAAATGTATTTAAGAATTAAATTCAAGGAAGCACCAACTTCCGATTCTCCAGCTCCAACTGGAAGGAGGCTCCAACCCCCTATTTTATTAGGATATAACTTGAGGGAATCTCCAACTCCCCAATTATTTCGCTACAACCATAAGGAGACTACAGCCCCCTATGTTCTCCAGCTACAACCAGAAGGATGTTACAACCACCTAGTTGTCTGGCTCCAACCTGAAGGAAGTTCCAACTCTTTGATTCTTCGACACCAACCAGAAGGAGGTTACAACCCCCTTTCCTTTCTCGTCCTATTTCCCTGGAATATAAATGTCAAATAACTAATTAAACCACTACCACACTGCAGTGTGAAATATACCACTATAAACCTGTGCCAACAACCTGTAACCAACATGTGCCAATAACCCGTAGTCAACCTGTACCAACATAAACCAACAACCTATACCAATAAATTTTACCAAAATGTACCAACAACTTGTACTAATTATCTTCTCAATAGATCAGATCTGATAACATAGATCCCATATGCAACATCATAGTAATATCACTCAAACCATGTGCATCTATGTCTCTCTAATCATGTAGCATACATGTATATACAATCATAATCATGTGTAATAAACCCTCACATTGACTGGACATCAAACCCTTACTGATATGCATCCTCAAACTAAACCAACAACTTCAGTAACACATCACAACCAAAATCCCTTAACCATGTATCAAAGAAATAAAATATATGCCTTACTACTCAAGGATTTGTGCTAAATACCTCCAACACATGTACCAATTATATGCCTCAACAGACATGATCTATGGAACAATTACAGACAACAACAACATCTCAAGGGATATGCCCTAGCTCTCAAAACCATATCTCATACAAGATGTTTCCTCTATGTGCAATCTCTCACAATTAACCCTCAATCATACATCAAAAGATATGCCAATATGAACTAGAAATACACCATCAATATACATCAATAGATCTTACTAAACAACATGTGATAAACCTCCAAGAGGGAATTCACCAAACTTCTCAAAACAAACCCTCAACCAATCAGATAGATCCTACTCAAGACAAACACATTAACATACCTCTTATTTTTTTGTAGTTGTGGATCTATTATGGATATGTTTCTATAGCTATTATTATGTTGCCAGAATTATATTGTCGTGATTCTGCTATCGCAGTTTTTCTACCACTGTTTTTTTGCCTTGAATTTTCGACCACGATTTTTCTGTCGCAAATTTGATCTATCAATAATACCTGCCAAATAACCTCTCACAAATAGATATTCAATTATATTCAAAATAGGTTCAAATAGGAGTCCCTTTCTCTCCTATTTATACTCTCCAAGTACCTTCCTCAAGGGGTTACCTACTAACCAGCTTAAACCAACTTTCTTCTTTTATGGCTAACCCACTTCTAACCACTTGTCCACTTACAACCACTTTATCTTAACCAGCTTCCTTAAATAATCAATCCATAATTATTTGTGAAACTACTTTACCAAAACTTACTTAGCTCATTTTGACTAATCAAACTTTTTCCACTTAGCCATTATTTGGTGCTACTAATTTACCTTTAATTTATTTTTTTAATGCAACCACTTTGAATCTCCAATTTCTCCATTACTTTCTAAGATATTCTAGATAACTCATGAAGGCTCTCCAACTTCACATAGTCATAACTCTCTAACCATAAGGAGTTCTTTGACATTCAACATATCACTAGAAAAAGCATGACATGTATTATCCATCTAGAATAGTCTCACCTGCAAATACACTGATCTTCATACCTTTATACCTAAACCAAACTTGGGTTCTTTACCCATACCTCTAGAGCTACCGGACATACTCAAGGGTTGATATCAATCTTTAAGGGTTGACACCAAACTACAATATCACTTTTCAAGGGTTGACATCAATGACAACCAACAATCTAAACCCATTGTCCATCAATCTAAATCAATTGTCTAGCACCCAAAACCAATCATTGAATTCATGTAAGAGGGTGGGTGTGAGAAGTCACATCCCATAGTTATTAGGAGCATGGTGGATGAGTACAATCAGTTTAGGTAAGAGTGTAAGTCAAGGAATAAAACTAAAGAGAGAAAAATTGTATGGTCACTTGCATTAGTTTTATACAGTCAATGTTTTGACATGAAAAACAAGCAGCGATAAAAAAAGAATAGCTTAGACTTGGAGAAACCATGGATGGAAAATTATGGAGCATATTTGGAGAAGAAGACTGAAGAGACGAGTTCTCAGTCTTAAAGGATGAACTCTTGTGTGAGTTTCAATGTAATAGTAAGTGATTGTTGTTGTTTGCTAGTAGCTTTTCAGGGACTAAGTTCTCAACATAGATATTCCTAGTTACCTATGCCATAGAGACCTTGACAAACGAATGAGACACCTGATGAACTAAGAGTAGTGAAGGGGTACATTCCTTTGGTTGGATAGGTTGAGAGGAAGAGAGATGGTAGAGAATTGGGATAGTTGTAGGAGAATACCAGTGGGTTGTGGGATTTTTTGATTTGTGAGTGGACAATGAGATACCACCCTCTTTTGTGGATTACTAGACCTAACTCATAGGTGACTTATTGTTTAGATTTGGAACAACAAGTAAATGGTCGAGTGGAGCATCCATCCCAAGCAGTAGGTTGCAAAACCGTTTTTCAAAGATAAGTATTTTATCTTGTTTCTTTGTTCCATTATGAGCTTAGTTCTTGTGAAATTTGTGTTCGAAAATGATTTATATGTTGATGTGCTAAGTTATTTATATTGCATTCATGTCATTTTTAGCATGTTCTAGATCGATTTAATTATGATATCAAATAATAGTTAAATTTGTGTGAAATTCGTAGCTAATAAGCTATAGAAAATTAATTAGCAAAGAAAAATTTATTTTAATAATTATTTCCACATAGTAATGGTCCCTAGTTCAGTTAGAGGTTGTTACAATCACCATGATGTTGGATATCATAGAGTTATGTAGTTTATCATGAGTTTTGGCTATACCACAGATGTTATATTTATGAATTAATTTTCATGAACCGATGTTATATTTATGAAATAATTTCATGAAAGTTGTGTATGGACTTGGCACAATCAATTTTTACATATCAATTTAAATTTAAGATAATGCATCAATCAAGTCACCACGGTGTTGGATATCATAAAGTTATGTAGTTTGGCATGAGTTTTGTCTATACAACCCATGTAATATTTATGCATTAATGTCATAAAAATTATGTATGGACTTGGCACAATCAATGTTTACATCTCAAGATCATGCATGCCTATTCAATTAATGTTCACTGGTTAGACAATATCCTAACATGCCTATTCATATTCATAACCAAAATTTAAAATCACGATGACATTAAACAATATATTATTTGATGATAAGGAAAATATATATAGAAATTCCAATAATCATTAACCTACACAAAGTCCTAAAAAAAACTTAATGCAAAAAAATAAATGATATATTAATAAAATTAATAATATATTATTAAAATTAAAAAATAATAATTGAAAAAAAATAAAACTAAACATATATATATATATAATAAAAATAAAAATAAACTCTTTGATATTCCAAAATAAATGACTATAACAAGAACTCAATTGACTTTGACCTGTGAATCAAACGTCCAACCTGTATGCGTACAATATGAAAAAGGATTCCGAGAGAGTGTGCAAATAAATGATAGGTGTTTGGACAAACTCTTCTTTACTAAATTGTCAACAATTGGTAGGACATGATAACATTGCGTTTTAGGAAGTTTGTAACTAGCACAGTCACAAGTCACTCGTGGTTGGTGAACGTCGAAATAACCAAACTCTGGGTACAGTAGAATCCAGTGTATTAAATAACCAGTGCGATAATACAACGTGGTAAGAGTTCTAAGCAGGAAAATCCCACCAAGTAAATAATAGTTGGAGTAAAAATCGTGGCTGGTAAATATAGGCTCTTTAGAGGTGGCAATCAGCTAGCCATCATAGTAAATTTTAAATATGATTAAGTAAAGGTAAAAAAATAAACATGTAAATTGATGTCTTTATAATAGTGAGGAAGATAGTGGTTGAAATCATAGCCATTGATTTATTAGGACGACTAAGAATATTCCAACAATATTTAATCTTGTCCATACAAAACTGATTAAATACTAAAAACATATTAAACGTGCCCATTCTCAATAGGTGTAGGCCTTTCAGTGTAAAAATAAATTTTAAAAAATATTTTAAACATACTTTGTTTTTTTTTATTAAAAATTTAAATTCTTAATATTTTTTATATGAAAATATTTTAATTTTTCCAACAAAACAATATTAATATTAATGTAGTTGCAATATATTTTTTATATAGGAAAATATTTTAGTTTTTCAAACAAAAAATGTTAATGTTTATATAGTTGCAATGAAGGATAATGTTTAACAGGAAAACACTTTCTATAAAGAATTAACGAAAATAAACTATAAAAATTGTCAAAATATATTTCAAGTTTATAGACAAAGTTACCGAGCAAATTGAAAAAGAAAGAATTAACAACGGAAAGAAATTATGAAAGATCTCAAAATATGTTACAAGTTTATAAACCAAGCAAAGTGAAAAAGAAAGAAGTTAATATACAAAGCAATTTAGCACACATGGTTATGCATCCCTTATTACAATGCCAAAGGCTAAATAATTATAATATGTAGAAAAGAGATAGACAAAGTTCAGCATTTCCATAGTTAGTTAAAACATGGTCTTGTAAAAATGATATCAATACTTTATATCAAGCAAAGTTCACCATTTTCATAGTTAAAACATGGAAAAATTTTATAAATAAATAAAAATACTCAATTATATTGCATAAAGGCTAAACAATTATAATATGTAGGAAAGAGATATACAAAGTTCACAATTTCCATGGTTAAAACATGGTCTTGTCAAACAATGATATCTTGTAACGATAACAACAATATTTTATCTCAAGCTAGCTTATAAAGACAAATTCTTATATATTAACCAACTAAAATAATTATTTTGTTGTAGGAACCTAAATTTAATTAAGCCTAGTAAAATTCATACAATTAAATATAAAATTTATTTCAATGCATAAGTAATTCATTAATCATCATATAAGCATATAATATTCAGCAGAAATTAAATTTATCCACAACATGAAAATAAATTACATAATTATCACATAACTCAGCATATTCATAAATAAAATACCTCTTCCCGATGCTAAAGTCTCGTTTATCTGGTTGTCCTCTCCGCTGCTTTGCCCAACCTATTGCTTTGACCAAACCCTGCCCAAACTTGTCCAGCTCCCTAACTCTAGGATACCGTAAGGAATCCTGACCCCGAGCCCAACACTCCCAGCAACCTGGTGGCCCCTGCAATGGTTCACCAAAACTCCCAAAATCAAAAAATATCCAACAGCCCGAATACAGTCCTCTCCTCCCAATTTTTCATAATCCTCTCCCGTAGAACTCTTCCCCATCATATCTCCCCCCATTCACCGACTTACCTTATCCTCCCCTTCATTACCTTATCTCATTCCTTTGTTACCTTATCCTTCCACCCCATGTTTCATTCCCAGGGTGGACCTCTATCCCGATGCTCACCAGGGTAGACCTCTATCCCAGGGGACATCTACCCTTCTAGCCTTATCACAACAGACCAACATGTACAAACTTTACCCCGTGGAAAAAAACACATGTTCTTAACCATTAGACTCACTCAAGTTGTACAACCTTCCTAACCTTCTTATTACCCAAACCTTGATTTAGACAAGAAACATTTTCATAAATTTAAAACAAGTGAAGAAATTCTTCCTATCACATGTGCTACAGAAACTTAAATCGAATCAGTGTCGAATCGTTGTTGCTTAAGTCCAGAGTAGATCCCATAGCTGCAGTGGCTCTACATTGTCTACGACAGTTGGGCTTGGGCTCCTATCAGTGTCTTGTCTCTCTTGCGCTGACGTGCTGTAAAAATTAGGATCGGAAGCTTCATGACATCCTGTAATGAGGGTAAAAAGATTAACATATTGCAGAATCATGTTAGTCAGCGCTGCTTCTGTGGAAGCCAATTTGTGGAAGACAAATTATTAACAACCAAGACATACTCTAAATTTCAAATCAAGGGAAAATTTAAGGAAGAAAAATAAAAGCTCGATGGGTCCTTTTCCGGCCGTCAATTGAATCCGCGTACACATGGCATACTTGAAAATATATGGAAAAACAAGGGGTTCGAGTGCCCTGTATCAGCGGGAATCGATGGATGAAAGGAATTGATGGATGAAGAACTTTTGAAATGCCAATTTACATGTAGTAGGAGAATCCGATAGATGAAGAATTATTGATTTGTGATTTGAAAAACCAAAAAAGAAAATCAAAAGGACAGATTTGAAAAATCTTGCAGTAAGATTTTTGTCGGATGTGGTCATGGTTTCGTCTCAGTGGGACGCAATCTTCCAAACGTCATTAAATTTGAACGCAGAAAATCTTATAAACGTCATCTTGCAGTAAGGTGCAAGGTTTATCTTGATGTGGACATGCTTTCGTTTCAGTCGTACGTAACCATAATAATAAAATAAATTAATAATAATAATATTATCATTATTATAAAAGAAATAATATAAAATTGAAAAAAATCTTAATATTTTTTTTAATTTTAAATTATTAAGTATTAGTCAAACCCATATGTTAAATATAAATATTTATTTTTGAATTCAATACACAAAATCTAATGTGTTACGGTTTTAATCATATTCAAAGCCACCATAACATATACCTGCACAGCCACAAGTCACTCGTGGTTGGTGAACGCCGAAATAACCGAGCCCTCGGCACAGCAGAACCTTGTGTATTAAATAACCGGCGCGGTAATACAATGTGGTAAGAGTTCTAAGTAGGAAAATCCCACCAAGTAAATAATAATTGGAGTAAAAATCATGGCTGGTAAACTTAGGCTCTTTAGAAAATGAAACGTTAATCATTCAGAGGTGGCAATCAACTAGCCATCATAGTAAATTTTAAATATGATTAAGTAAAAGTAAAAAAATAAACATGTAAACGGATGTCTTTATAATAGTGAGGAAGTTAGTGGTTGAAATCACAAGCATTGATTTATTGGGACGACTAAGAATATTCCAACAATATTTAATCTTGTCCATACAAAACTGATTAAGTACTAAAAACATATTAAATATGCCCATTGTCAATAGGTGTATGCCTTTCGGCGTAATTAAGAATAGTAATAAGCTAAATCATTGCTCCACATGGGACTGTATAGTACACATGCACAGTCGTTTATGTTTGACACCAAAGCAGTTCTTTTATATCTTTCTTATCAATTAAATTTTAGTGGGCGTTAATCATCATCATCATCAATATGTCCACATCTAAAAACATGGTATTTATTTTATTCAAAAGTTAAATGCGACTTCGGCGTAATTAAGAATAGTAATAAGCTAAATCATTGCTCCACATGACACTGTATAGTACACATGCACAATCGTTTATGTTCGACACCAAAACGGTTCTTTTATATCTTTCTTATCAATTAAATTTTAGTGGGCGTTAATCATCATCATCATCAATATGTCCACATCTAAAAACATGGTATTTATTTTATTCAAAAGTTAAAGACGACTTGTAATTAATTGAGATCCTATGTCGTATTCAAAGCAAAGAAGGGGCTCACTAATGGAGAATAAATAGGCAATACATCAGAGATATTTCCTATAAACTAATGTGTATTAGTCTCTCAGATGCAGTTTGGTGGTTGATGCACACACCATTACAGACACTCTACTCCATTATTCCATCTAATATATGTCAATTTTGTTAATTTTTACTATATATATTCTCCGCGTTCCTTTTCTGTCGAATCAGGTCGAAACCATTATTAAATTTGGAGGATATAAAATTTGAAGAATGAACATCTGAGGATCATACCAAATTCACTCCATAACAAGCCCAAAGGATTCAATCCTGAAACTTGCGAACCTTGGGCATGATTTAATCATTGTGAGCATCCCATAGTGACGCAATCGACAAAATTTCACATGGATATTTTGTCAAACATTTAGCACACCACTGCAACATTCCATTCAACAGTTCACATTCTCTGCCCATAATTATCAGAGCTCAATTACACCAGTCGATCATTACGAGAAGAGAATATGAACTATTGAATTGAGTGTTGCATCTATATGCTAACTTTTCTAAGAAAAGCCCAGATGAGAATTTTGTTATCCTCGATACCCCAACGATGAATTCATGCATAAGCTTCACAAGTTTTAGTTTTGAGGCCTTTAGGTTTGTTGTACAGTGAATTTGGTATGGTTATGGGATGTTCAATGTTCAAATCTCATGAGTAAGGAAAATATCCAATCAGATTTATCTATCGAATCTAGCAGGAATGCAAGTTGGTTTCCATTTAGAAAACCCATGTTTCAATCATTACACAAGAATCCCATCTTTCTCAAAGCATGGTGGTTGATCCATATAAATATAAATATCCCTAATGACATCATCATGTAATAAATTACTATTAGCATTCATTTGTTGTACCTCCCATCCAAAATGAGCAACAAGTAAAAGAATAAATCTAATAGAATTCATCTATGTAAGAGGGGAAAGGGTTTGAAGTATTCAATACCCTATTACTAAGAAAACTTTTTTCTACCAATCAATATTTATTCTTCCTAACATCACCTTTAAATGTAAATTTAGTCTAATAGAGAGATCAAAATTTTGCCTCATTCTTTCCTTCCAGCTAGGGAATCAAGTCCCATGTTTTATTCTTCATCATGGAATTGTATTCTTTAGCCATAACATTCTCCCATTTTGGTCGACTATGTGCATCTACTTATGTATTGGAATCACATTCCTTTAGCATATGTGCTAATAAGGAAATTGTTCCACATTATTTATATCCTCTTGTGTTTTGCATGTCATTTATATTACCTATATTGTTCAACATTAGAATCTTTGATAGTCTTAGTCACCCATCAATGAAGACTAAGGTTCCATATAGAATAAGTTCCTGCATCAAATTAACCATGAGAGTCCATAGTCAAAAGATCAAGAAATACATTGCTTGCATTCAAGTATGTTGTAGAAGTTTTACTACAAGCTAGGTATATCATGTGATTTGAATAAAATTTAGGTCTATCACAAGGTTTGACAAGTTGGTTGAAACACTAGTCTATGTTGTGTAATAGTCATTCAAACTAGAATTTATCAAAATTTCAAATGGAAGATTGCTTAACAATTCAAAAGAGAAATTCAACAAAGCAACACCTAAAGCATGTTTATCAATGACAACATCTCTCCTACAAAAATATTCTTGTTTTATTTGATAAAACAACATGTAGGATTTCATCGCATAAGTGTATCCTCTGACAGTACAAGCATGACTCTTTATATCCAACTTTTTCTCTTATTATTTGGAATATGATCCTAAGTCATACATCCAAACATGATATTCCCAATAAGGGTTTCATTTCACTCCATTACTCAAGAGGGGCCATATTCCACGTAGATCTAGGTATAATCGTGTTTTGAAGATTGCATGAGAAGTAGATAGCCTATACCCAAAATCTAGTTAGCATACCTTCAACTTGAGGAAAACATCATGCCATTTGAAGCAAAGTTTGATTCTTCCTTTCAACAACACCACTCTGCTAATGTATGTAAGGTACATATCTCTTCCAAGAGATACCATGATATGATAAATATATCTTAAATTCCTTGATCACATATTCTCCTCCATTGTTAGATCTTAGAAATTTCATAGGTCGACCACATTGTTTTTCATCCAATTCCCTAAATTGATTGAACATTTAAATAAATTATCTTAATTATTCAAGAAATATAATGAAGTATACCTAGAAAAATAATCAATCAAATTCAAAACATATCTTGCACTAACTAATGATGCTTTGTAATTCATACAAAGCTCACTATAGAAAATTTCTAGCTAGGTCTTTCCTCTCTATGATTTTATTCTCTCAAACATATCCTAGTGATACTTTCCAAGATCACACCATTTAAATAAACTACTTTGGAGAACTAGCCTAGAAATTCCATTAACCATAAAAATTCACCATCAATTTCATTTTCTAGAAATTAAAATGTTCAGGTCGCTCATGCCAAATTATTGTCTAGTTATTGTCACTCTTAACTATAAGTGCAGTAATTCCTAGAATCTTCTTAGGGAAATCACATAACTTATATAATCTATATTTAGGTTCAAGAACACCCTCAACAAAAACAACAAAACCATTTTTAATATCCTTCATAACTATCCTATTAAGACAAAATTCAACTCTCTTTCTAGTTTGGGTTAGTTTTGGTATAGACAACACATTGGCACTCAAACATTATACATGATACATATCAACGATCACACGATTTTGACGTTAAATCCTATACCAAATAGTAATATTAAGTGCATAATTATCTGCAAAAAATATTTCTTCTTTTGTAGATTTTATTAATGAAGAAATGAGAGAAGCGTATTTAGCTATATGATGGATAGAACCAAAGTAGAATATTAAATTTATTTTGGAAAAGTGAGCACGTATTCTATAGAATAACTAACAAAGAAATTGAACTTATCTCCCTTACCTTTTGAAAGTTGATGTTGCAGGTCAATTAGTCGACTAATCGACACCTTGCAAAAAAATTCTTGATCTTAAACTCAAGATATTTGGTCTTATTTCAACAAACCTTCTCAATATGTCTTGTCTTTCCATGGTATCAACGAATCCTCTTATTGATCTTACTTCTCTTAGTCAATAATTAATCATTGTTGGCATAGGGGCAGACTAGGGTTCAAATCTAACAATGCACCAACAAGCCCTAACTATTGGCCCTTTCGGCAACACCTGTGAAGAAGATGCAGTCTCACCCAAAGTAGCAATAGGGGGTTGCAGGACACATGTGTCTACAACCAAAGGAAATACAAAGTGGATCCAAGGAAAAAACACACAACATCCTAGTTATTCTCTATCTTCCTTAAGTTACTGTGTGAACTATATCTCAGATCTAACATAATGATGCAATAACATAGTAAGAGAAGGAAAGAGAATACAACATCAATCACACAGAACAACCAGATATACATGGTTCACCCTCTCCCTAGGGCTATGTCCACAGAACTGTGTTTCTTGATATTATAGGAAAACATACAGTTATATCTACGCTCTTAGCTTGTATATCTCTCTCTCTTTCTCCCTCTTTCTCTCCCCGCCCTGCATACCCAACTGCAGGGTTGATCTTCACACCTAGCTAAATATCTTACAATACCAGAGTGATATCACATGAAACACTTCACTCCCTTACAGCAATACCAACTCTCAACCAACAATAACAACAACGCCCAACACTGAACTCACAACAATGAACAACAAACCCCTCTTCTCCCATATAGGTTCTTATTTACATATTACAATATCTCTCGGACATCCTTAGGTTGAAACCTAGGTGCCAAAACCCATAATACCAAAACCCTAGGTGTTTAAAACCATAGGTCCACTTTGAACCGCATTTTTCAGGCTTCACTAGCCTGTCTTTCCATCTTTCCTGTGAGGTGCTCCAAAGCATCCATTGGTGGATTTTTCCTCTTGTTGAGTTGTCCACGACCCGTCCTCCTTGCTGATATGTTCTCCTCGGTCTTCCCGTCCAATGACTTGGTTTCCCTTACTTCGCTCCTTCTTTTCTACTTCTTTGACCACTTTGACCCAGTCTCAGTCAATGTGTCTTCCGCACAGTTCACACTTTGTCTTTTCTTTTCCTTTTTCTTCACTTTCTTCCATAACCAAGGGCCAACAGGCCCCCAACACTCAGCTATGACTCGTCCTGAGGCACTGTAGTTCTGAATCTTTTGTGTCACTTCGACTTCCGACTGCGTAGTGCAGCCTTTGCTTTCTACTCTATTCTCCCTTCCCTATGCAAATTGTATTTTCTATGTCTTGTACCCAGTTTCAACTGAACCTGGTACCTAGAACCTTTTCCTTCAGCTTCTACCAAGAGTTGTGAGGTAGCTAGTTGTCATAGTACAATTTCAACCAGCTCCCATTCACCAATCCTTCCTTCCATTCTCCATTCAAAGTCTTCAACTGTGCAACTCCTCCTTCTGTAACACAGGCCACCTCATATGGCCCCAACCAAATTGTTCTGAACTTCCCTGGATGCTTCATGAACTTGTTGTCATATACCAATATCAGATCTCCTTACTTAAAGGATTTCTTCTTGATGTGTCTGTCATGGTAAGCCTTCTCTCATTCCTTCTATGCCTATTGATGGAATCCTGCAATAAATTTGTCTTCCTCTAGCTCTACCAACCACGCAAGACTATTTTTCACAACACCAGTGTCATCCATATCTATAAATGTTGCAATTCTCAAGCTAGGAACTAAATATTCCATAGGTACTACTACTTCTAGAACATAAACCAACTTGAAGGGGTTCTGCATTGTCATCTTCTTGCAAGTAGTTCTATAGGCCCATAACACTTCTGGTACTCTCAATTCCCAATCATCTATGTTGACACTGCAAATCTTCGTCAACATTGTCTCCAAGATCTTGTTGAAGGATTCAACTGTACCATTCGCCTGAGGATGGTATGGGGTTCTCTACCGGTGATGAACTTCAAATTCCTGAGTCAAGGCTTCAATAGTTTTATTAATAAAATGTGTACCTTGATCGCTCATAAGGATATTTGGGCATCCAAACATGGCTATGATATCATCAAATATGATTCGCACAGTTGTAGTTTCATTACAGTCCTTAACTACTCTTGCTTCTGCCCACCTGGTCAAATATTTTGTTGCAGTAATGATGTATCGAGCTCCTGTGCAGTTTCCTGGTGGCTTGATAGGTCCCATGAAATCAATGGCCCATTTATCAAATGCCTATAAGGTTAGTTGGGGTGATAAGGAAATCTATAAGGGCATCTCATCTCTTATGGAAGGTTTCCCAACTCTTTGGCATACATCATAGGCTCTGTAATATTCCTTAGTGTCTCTATGTAAAGTGGGCCACCAGAGGCCATCTCTAAGAGCCTTCTGCGCTATTGTTTTTCCTACGTAGTGTCATCCTACGATGCCTTCATGTGATTTTTCCAAAATCAGTGGCCTTCCTTCCTCCATAACACATCTCCTCAATATCTCATCAGGTCCCATCTTATATAGTTTTCCAGCTCTTATATACTTGTCCATCTGTAAGTGACAAATCTGCAACACAAACTACCAGTTGTTTCCTATGAATGATTGTATATTCGTGAGGTGCCATTACTGTTGATAGTAACTGAACTATATCGGTGAAGTGATCATCAAACTTTCTGATGGCCAGCAGCTATGCATATGGTAATGTCTCCTCCAAGCTGGTAGGTTCATCTCCATGTTCTAACCTGGACAAGTGGTTAGGTCCCTTATTCATTCTCCCTGACTTGACCATGATCTCAAAATCGTATTCCTTGAATAACATAATCCATATACATATTCTTCCCCCCAACACTGGCTTGTTGAATAGGTATTTCAACGCAGAGTGATCAGTGAACATCTGAAAATGTCCTCCCAGCAAGTAGTGACGAAATTTCTGTAGTGCATACACCATGACTAAACCTTCTCTCTCAGTGGTGGTGTAATTTATCTCAGTTGTAGAGAGCTTCTTGCTAGCAAAGGCTAACGGATGGTCAATATCTCCTACTCCGTGCTATGCTAACACTTCCCCTAATGCAATAGAGGATGCATCGACGTGCACATGGAATTCCTTACTCCAGTCTGGGAAAACCAGAATAGGTGCAGTGACCATTTTCTATTTCAGTGTGTCGAAGCTCTGTTGGCATTCTTTTGTCCATTGAAACTAAAAATATTTCTTCAAAATATTCTCCATGGGGGTTGTTTTCTGTGCATAGCCCTTGATGAACTTTTTGTAGTATCCAGTATGTCCCAGCGCAGTGCGCAACAGTCTTACCGAAGTAGGAGGGTAGATCAATAATGATGTCAATCTTAGAGGGATCTACCAGCAACCCCTGTTTACATACAATATGGCCTAAGATAACTCCAAAGGGTGAAAAAAAATGCACTTCTTTAGGTTCAGGGCAATCTGACATTGTCTTCGCTTATCCAACATTAGTCTTAAATATTCAATATGATTTTTCAATAAACTAAAAACAGTCCAATCATCAAAATATGCTTCCAAACATTTATGTAGAAATTCCTTGAAAGCTTCGACCACTACCCTAGAAAAGATGGTTGGTGCATTCTTCAATCATGGATGATTTTAAAGATGAAAATTTATATTAAAATGTAGAAACATGGGCTAGTATTACTAGTCCTTAATATGCAAAATGTAAAATGTTTGCCGATAGTTTTGTAAAAATATTCAAATTTATAAGGATTCTATATAGTTTTTATAAAATTTTAGCAATTGTTAAGGTAAAATAATTTGATTCTATGGAATATGGGCAAATCATTTTTAGAAAAAATAGAAATTAGGGAATATTTTTTTGGGAAAAAACACGAAAAATTAGCCCATTGACGAAATTTAGCCCCTAAAATAATCTATGTCTTCAATCCAAAATGCATCACTATGTACTAGTAGGATCTCCATTCTATTGCAAATGTGGTCTTATGGTGATCTTCCTTGGCAATATTGATCTGGTGATAACCTGGAAATCTATCTGTGAAGGAGTAAACTTCTTGTCCTCCCACATTATCTAACACTTTGTCAGAAAAAGGTGTAGGGAATGGGTCATGTAAACATGCATCATTCAGTTTCCTTAAGTCTACACAGATTCTAATCTCTCCTGTCATATTATCATGAACCACCATAGGGTTAATCCATTCTGACTCTTCAACAGGTTGTATGATTCCTGCTTCTAACATTAGGTCTAATTCAATCTTGACTTTCTGACTATATTTTGGATTCAATCTGTAGGGTGTCTGCTTGACTGGAATTGCATATGGTCAAAGGGATATTCATTTCTCCCATGGGCCCTTTAATGCCTTTCATGTCATTGAACTTGGTTGGAAACAAGTCCTGATATTTATGTAGTAATTATGTGATCTTATCAATGGTGGCATCGTCCCAATAATCTCCAACGTTTGTGAGCTTAGGTTCTTGCTATGTTCCAATGTTAACTTTCTTGATTTTAATTGGATGTCCAATGAAAGGTAGTTTAACCCCCAGTCCTTCTATGTCTCTTTGTCCTTCTGTCTCTGCGATGTTCACATTCCTAGGATCATCATCTTCATCAGCATTAATATTGTAACAGCCTTAGAATTTTTGAAGTGGTGCAGCGCACTCATCTTCTTCTTGCTCCAAAGGGAGGTTAGGTGCCTCCTAAAAGACATTCTATCTTACAACTTGTAAATATTGATCTACTATAGAGTACTGAATATTAAATAAAAATGTAGCTACAAAATTCTAAGTCATACCTTGCCAATTTGCAGTGGTAAGGCATAGTTCCACTTGAAGATATAGTTGATCGGGGTTGTGTCCAAAGTTTTAATGAATTTATGCACCCCCTGCTCTTGAGGAATGCTCCTCCAGGCTTCCTCACAACTTCACACATGGTCCTTCAGACAACTTTAACCTGTGTATCTAACTTCGCACCCTTATACTTGATCTGAGAATCGCACTGTCATCAAAGTGTGACATTGCACCCGGTTCGTGATGTTATTCTTTTGTGTTCCCCACCATCTGGATAGAGTTTCTTTCAAGGCCTCATCTAGTGCCAACAATCTATGTTGTACTGGTACAAATTCTTCAAATTCTAATAAGAAATTTTCTAACTGTTTTAGACCATCAAATGTGGGGAAATTACTGACTTCTGTGTCGATACAGCGAACTTCCCTGGTCAATCTAGAACATCTCCTTGTAGAAACTTCATACATTTTGTTATGCTAGTTCTCTAGTGCTTCTTCCAAATCTGATGAGCATGCGTTGTCACTTCGCTAGCTTAAATTCACATATGTTGTAGGATTAATGTAATCATGTTGTCTTGCTGTCAATTTATATATATTCTCTATCTTGTATGCACGATCTTCTTCTCTGATGGGTTATGTGTATCTGTGACCTTCGTAAGGATCCAAAGGTGCAATGACCCTAAGGCCTTCACCTTCAAACATCATTATTATTTTCTTTAAGTCAACAATAGTAGAATTATTGAAATCCCAGTCAATTCCTAACAACATAGGATAAGGAAAGTTATCTTCAACTATCTCTATCACCCCAAAATCTACAAATGTTCTTGCCTCATCGATGTACACAAGGACATGCTCCAGTATTCCAAAGGGTCTCACTGCCTGTTGATTAGCCATCCTGATTTTGATAGGGGAATAAATTAGCTTAGGTTTTCCCATCAGTTCCCAAGTCTTCTTCGTCATAACATTGACTTCTGATCCTAAGTCGAGGACCACATAATCTATATCATAATCTCCAATCTGAGCATTTAGGTGTAGTTCCTTATTTGTCCTTCTCTTTTTGGATACTTGATGTACTTCTCTACTCGGTAAAGGATATACCTTCCCTAGCTCATATTGTCAAATCAAATTTTGTATCTCTTGTACATCACTTTCATCCTTAATCAAATTAATGCAAGTGCATAAGAATTCCATAAGATTTCTTACCTCTTTTCCTTCTCTGGGTGAAGCAGACTAATTGAATGCTAGAGGTGTTCAAAATTCTCTCACTTTTGGTTGTGTCTTTGATGAATAAGCTTGATCTCTTCCAAATTCTTTTATTGCCTCTTTGAATGTGTGCTTTTATTTTCTTGGATCAAACTTTTCTGTAGCTCTTCTGACCCTTGATTCTTCTGTAGTTTTTCTTGGGGTCACTCTGTCTTCTCCTATAACAGCGTCTCCTCTAGTAATAACAACGACTCTAGGATCCTCTCTGCGAGGTTATGCTGAGATTAATTGTATTTGTTGGTTTCCTCCTAGTCTCTCCTGAAGTTTGGCTAACAACACAGGACACTCTTCAATAACATGTTCAAACGAATTGCAGTAGCTACAAGTGGTACAAGGGTTTTGACAGCCCCTTTCCAAGTGACCTGGTTGGGTGTAGTTATAACAAATTATCTGACCTCAACCTCAACCCATGCCTCATCCTCGTCCTCTTCCTACGAATCCATCGTGAGGATTGAAGTTTCCTCTTCCTAGAGAGTTAAACTGTGCAGTATTTCCCTCTTGTTGCATCTCTCCTTGAATCCTATATGTATCTCTTGACCTTTCATGCAAGAGATCATAAGCCCTATAGTCCTTCTCATCATGCCTCATAGATTTACAGAATGTGCTGTAAATATTTGTAGGTGTCTAAACATATTTTTTCATGTAATATTGTTGAGCAGGGCGATGTCTATTTCTACATACCTCACACCAAGGTAGAGTAACCTGCTTCAAAGGGCTTGGAGCTCCATAGGCCAAGTATTCATGGAATAGGGGACAGTTCTCCTTATTGTGGCCTTCTGACTTGCATCGACACACCATATGTCTTCTCTTTTGTCTTTTCCCTTATCTTTCTTCATATCTTCGACCTGTAGAGATAAGCTAGTTAGTTGACTCAAAATTTGACTCATACCTGAGCTGGATTCTCCCATAGCGGATGATTCTAGTTTCATGGAAATATCCAATGCCTCACCCTGCGAACCAACCTTTTGTTTCATCAGAGGGACTCTGATGTGTGGTAGGAGGGCAGAAATGAATCATTCCTTGTTCTGCTCATCTAGGATCTGAAAACTCAACCGGCCTGTTAAGATCTTGAACCTCTGATCAAACTCCCAAATAGGTTCACCTACTTTCTTCTTGATTTTTTTCAGCTATGTAATGCATTGTGACTCTGACTTGGGTTTCTTGAATTCTACACTCAACACAGTCTTGATCTCATTCAGTGATATGGGTTGTGCAACTTCGTTAACAAATTTCATGTACCAACTTAGTGCGCGGTCTCTCAAGGTAGTACTAAACTGAGCTCTCTTAACAACTTTGTCATTGACTTGCTTAATAATCCATATGGCTTCACATAGAAACCAGTGCTGGTCAGGATCTTCAAATCCATCTCCCCTAAACATGGGTAGCCTCATTTGATCTACCATAGATATTCCTAGGTTTGTTGACTGAGTATGTGTTGAATTGTTGATAAAAATGCTCTGAGTGATCTAACAACTTTGACTACTCTGGTTACATAACGCTGCTAAAATAACTGGAGGATTAATAGTACTTACTTCAGAAGTCTGTGTGGTTCCTAAAGTTTATGATTCTTCTCAGTGAGGTTCTTCAGTCTTCCCTTCCTCTAGTCCAATGGATCTTGAATAGTCCTCGGCCAATAACTCTTCTTCTTATCCACTATAGAACCCTTCATCCTATGCTAGTGGTTTGTGATTCTACTCAAACAAGTTCACTAGAGGAACTTATCTGAAGGTTCTCCCACTGTGAGTATGTCCAACCTATGTGTCGTTGTTGTTGTCTGAATTCTTGAACATTATATTTTCAATATGATCAACTATTGTATCTTCAATATGTTCTTCTCATGCAATAGAATATTGATCTTCAACTTCAAAAAGTGTAAAAAGTTTCCTCTCGGCCCCTTAAAAACAATCTCTCTTCTTGGCAATATGACTTTATTCTGTCAATAGAAAACTCAGTAATGTACCCTCCAATGGTGTTATCAAACTAGTGATCTACTGCTCTTAACACGGTGTTATCAACTCTCTTAACCTTCGTGATCAACGCGAATGTCCAAACCATAGGTGGTCTGTAACACTCTATTTCCCCTAGTCTGTAAAATTAACTATATTGGCCAAGAACTATGGCAAACTCAAAGATGTGAATGTTTGATTTGACTAACCTTTGTATAAAAGGTTGATGAATGTAAATTATGTTATGATTACGTTTTGCATGACTGTTGGGAGGGGAATGTACTAAAAGAGACCACGATGGCTAATGAGAGGTGGTGGAAGGGACCTGGAATGGTTGTGTTAACTTCCACTGATCCAGTACCGTACTGGTTTTTACTTGCTCAAAGACCAAAGCAACTCTCTGACCCTGTAATGGATTTCCCATCAGATTGGTAGGTGGGGATGCTCATCAAGAGTTAATGACGGGATGGGGGTGAACCGCCCATTCGTAACAACTACCAAACCTGACCACGGACAGAGAAATTCATGCCACATGCAATCTTGCAGAGAAAAGGCAAGAGAGGAAGTGTGGTAAGAGGAGGGAGGAGAACACGTGCGACAAGGATCGCAGAAGAGAACCAGGAGGAACTTTGGAAATACAGGGAGTTATGAACAGAAGAGAAGGAGAGTAACCTTCCTCCTTGACTTCCGTTGAGATGGAAGTAGGAGACTGAATCTCAAGCATCGTGGTCTAGCTCGGGGGTGGCTAGTGGTAAATCTGTTTGGAGTCACTGAGCCTACAGTTGGGTGGAAACGAGCACCCCTCTCAGCAGTAGCATCACACTTGGTGTTTCTGATAAGTGCTTATATCTTGTATTTTGAATTAAATATCCTGGACACATGCTCATGTTTATATGCCCATAAATGGTTCCTGTATTGAAGTGTTTGCCTTGTGTTTTGATCGGAAATAATGGATGCATGATTATACTCATATCACCATAGTCTATTTGGGTATAGAATGAATAAGTTCAAAATATGAGTCTATTCCCTTGATATTTGTTCCACCTACTTGACTCATGCTATGTCCTGGTTTGATTTCCCGAAGGCACCTCCTTCCGAAAAGTTCCCTCGCATTCCAGAGCCAGAGTGAGTTCCTTTAAAAGACTACCATTTTAGTAAACCCATGAGTTTACTTACCCCTGAAACAGTGTTCATAGCTCGGTGAATTAGGAAGGCTTTTCAGTCAGGTCACCAAGCCTAAGGATAATTCCCCAAGAACCCGTTGAAGGATCATGTGATCCGAGTCCGGAAACCTTTTACAAGAGAAAGTAGTTCCCTCAGGTTTTTGGTGTTTCAGCGTTTCGGGACCCATGAAACCAAGGGGTAAGACCCCTCATCTTCTCAAGTCGCGAAATACTAGTACCTGAAACCCCGACATCCTCTATGAATGAGCTGGTTTAGCATGAATAGGTTTTGGCGTTTCAGCACCCGGGAAACCAAAGGGTATGACCCCTCATCTTCGCAAGTCATGAAATCTCGGTACCCAAAACCCTGACGTGCTCTGTGGATGAGCCGGTTTAGCGTGGATAGGTTTCGNGGGAAACCAAAGGGTAAGACTCCTTGTCTTCGCAAGTCACGAAATCCCGGTACCTGAAACCCCGACGTGCTCTTTGGATGAGTCGGTTTAGCGTGAATAGGTTTCAGCGTTTCAACACTTGGGAAACCAAAGGGTAAGGCCCCTTGTTTTCGCAAGTCGTGAAATCCCGGTACTCAAAACCCCAACGTGCTCTGTGGATGAGTCGTTTTAGCTTGAATAGGTTTCTGCATTTCGACACCCGGGAAACCCAAGGGCAAGACCCCTCGTCTTCACAAGTCGTGAAATCCTGATATGTGAAACTCCGAATCGGTTTAGCGTGAATGGGTTTCGGCATTTCGGCACCCGGGGAACCCAAGGGTAATTTCCCTCGTCTTTGCTAGTCATCAAATCCTGGTATGCGAAATCTCGATGCTCTCTGTGAATGAGCCCTAGATCACCGGACATGGTCTTGTGGTAGGAAGGAGGAGTCCTGAAAGAATCTGGACCGCCCATTTGTAGGGATGCATGGTGAAGATCTAAATCCACCAGGGTTCTGGACATCAGAGAAATAGAAATGAAGACCCTGCCAAAATCCCAAAAGGTAGAATGCTAGGATTTAATCAGGGTCGTTGATCAAGTCGACGATCAGGACCATAGATCTGGATGATACCGGGCTTTCGAGTTCCGAAGATTCGAAAAGGGAAAGGAGGAACGCTTGCATCTTGATTCCCTGAATCCTGAAACCTCGAAAGCATTTAGAGGATTAACACCAGGTCATAGGATCAGTCATATGATAAGCAACCCAAGGGAGGAGCTAAGGATCTGTTAGACCCTTTCGAGTTTCATCATTTCGAAAGATAGAGAACGGGGGAACGCTTGCATCGCGATTCCCCAAATCGTGAAAGCCGGAAGCACCTTTTTTGTAAGGCCTATGGTCATAGCCAACGATCACATGGGGGAGGATAAGGGAAGGGAGGGTCTGCGCTAGGCCCCATAGAAATTCGGGGATTCTGTTCCTCGAAGAAAAGACATAAAGAAAATAAAAATCTCAGTTGTCATAGTGGGTGTGTGACAAACTGGTATCAAAGCATGGTTACAACACTTGGCCCGCTTGGGCTCTGTGGATGAGTTGCGCAGAAACTCCATTTGAAGTAATCTTAAAAGGAGTAACTTTCTATCCTAACCCCCTTTATCAAAAGCCGAAGTTAAGAATGAAAATTCCTATTGTGTGTATACATTTGAAAAATATGAATTATGTTGTGAATGAATATAATGTTGACTAACAACAAGTGTTTTTCTTGCACAACAAATGGATGATCAACCGCAGGAAACTGTAGAAGCATAGAATGGTGACACATCACGAAGTGGGGGATGGTTCCCACAATAGAGACAAAGAGTCTGACGAAAGGAGAGTGGTGGAGACCCCTCCAGATCTAGCTGAGACTGTGAGGAGCCTCATGGTCAAACTACAGAACTACAAGGATGACAACGAGAGGTTTATAAAAGAGAAAGAGAAATAAATGGAGATCAATGCAGTCTTGCTGCAGAGCTTATCTGACATACAAAGACAATTGCAGCATGGACCTAACATGAGTCATGTGGACCAACGACAGACAAAGAAAATTTGAAGTCCACCTGAGATACGGAAACGTGGTCTTTTAAGTGGCCACACTGGGAAGAGCACCTCGAGAAAGGTCCACTCCAAAGATAAGGGACTAGCATTTGACGATTCCTATGGAAAGGAAACTGGCGACTCGAAGGGATCTTCTAGTAGAAGAACTAGTTCTTACTCCCGAAGAAAATAGAAAAAGCAAAACCATTCCAAAGATCATAATCTCGAAGAATTTAAGAAGTCCAAACCACCCTTTTTCGACGGTGAAATAAGGAAGGGAGAGGAAGCGGAGGCCTAGCTACTTGGACTAAAGAAGTATTTTAGAGTCCATGACTTCTCGGAAAACTTGAAGGCCTGAGTAGCCACTTTCAACTTGAATGGGAAGGCTTCCATTTGGTGGGAAGACCTTGAGAATGTAAAAGGGGTTCACGAAGAAGATCTATCTTTGGAATGGTTTGAGAAATACTTCAAAAATAAGTATCTATCAGAAAAGTATTTCGACGAAAAGACTAAATAATTCTATGAACTCAAGCTGGGGCAACGCACCATAGAGGAATATGACAGCAGATTCCTCGAGTTGTTGAGGTACGTACCCTATATAAAAGAAGAAAAGGAAAAGGTGAAATGATTCATCAGTGGACTACCTAAGGACTATCAGAACGGGATTGAGTTTGACGAGCCCAAGACCCTAGAAGACACTATCTGAAAGGTAAGATATTGTTATGAACAACTTGGGCATCGGACAAAACCTCGTGAAGGCTGGAAGCAGAAGAATAGTTTAGGATTCCAAAAAAAGGGGTTTAAATCCCCAAAACTTAAAAACTATAAAAAGGACTCAAGGATGAGCTTTCCAACCTGAAGTGTACACCAGCAGAATTTCCCCTCCCATAGTGGAAATAAACCTTTTGGATCTACCCTAGGAAAGATTGATAACCCGAATAAAGAACCCTTGAAATGTTGGGGTTGTGGAGAAGAACATCTACTGAGGGACTGCCTACACCGACAACAGAATAGTCAGAGAATTTACAACGTTTGAGAAGATACTACCATCAATGACGTGGCCAGGAGTATGTTGCAAATTTATGCAGCCGTGGATAATAAACAAGCTGACCACCAAGCTTCAGTGGTGGAGATGGAAGGTATGATCACCAACCATCTAGTGTCTATTCTAATTGACCCTGGTTCAAATTTGAGCTATATAGATCCTAAGGTTGTTGATAAGTGTAAATTATAGCCACATAAACACGCCAAGCCATGGCTAGTACAATTAGCCACTGGCACCAAAAGAAAGGTAGTGGAGGTCATACCATCTTGCCAATTCACTATGGGTGAATTCCCCACCCAAGAAACCCTTAACATCCTACCCCTAGGATCGTATGACCTGTTGATTGGTATGGACTGGCTAGCCACATATAAAGCCACACTAGACTATTACCATAAAACCTTAGAATGTGTAAGTGAAGAAGGAAGAAGGATAACCCTTCAAGGGATCGAAAAAATTGTCTCGGTGAGATGAATATCAGCCCTTCAAATGAGAAAGTATTGCAGAAATGGATGTCCACTATATGCGATATAGGTGTTGGAATCAGTTGAAGATGACAAACCAAGTCTCGAAGACCACCCCACACTAAGAGAATATCGAGATGTGTTTCCAGAAGAGGTATCGGGTCTACCTCTGAGAAGGGACGTTGACTTCTTGATAGAACTTGCACCAGGAGCAGTGCCAGTGTCTAGGACACCCTATAGAATGAGCACACCCGAGCCAGTTGAGCTTAAACTACAACTAAAAGAAATGATGGACAAAGGCTATATCTGACCCAGCGTGTCCCCATGGGGAGCACCAGTTATGTTTGTGAAGAGGAAAGATGGTACCCTCTGACTGTGCATAGATTATAGATAGCTCAATAAGGTAACCATAAAGAACAAGTACCCCTTACCCAGGATTGATGAACTATTCAATCAATTGGGAGGTGCTTCCATCTTATCAAAGATTGACTTGAGATCTGGATACCATCAAGCTTGAATCAAGGGTGAAGACATCCACAAAAATACCTTCAGGACGAGATATGGTCACTATGAGTTTGTGGTAGTACCATTTGGATTGACCAATGCCCCTACCACTTTTATGTGCTTGATGAACAATGTGCTCAGCAAATTCCTAGACAAATTTGTACTGGTTTTTATTGACGATATATTAATTTACTCCAAGAATAGAGAGGAACATGAGGAACATCTTATTAGACTTGTGCTTTAAGTGCTAAGAGAACATCAGCTCTATGCCAAATTTAGCAAGTGTGACTTTTTCTGGAAGCAAATACATTACTTGGGCCATGTCATATCTGAAGAGGGAGTAGTAGTAGACCCTGAAAAGATCAAGTCTATCATGGAATGGCCTATGCCAAAGGACATTTCAGATATCAGATCCTTTATGGGCTTAGTGGGATACTATAGGAGATTTATAAAAGGATTCTCCAAGATTGGTTTTCCAATCACTGCCCTCCAAAATAAGGGAGTTAAATTTCTTTGGACCCCAAAATGCAAAGAAAGGTTTCAGTCCCTAAAACATCTACTGACCCATGCACCCATGTTGAAGATCGTCGATCCTGAAGATGACTTCGTCGTGTGCACAGATGCCTGCAAGGAAGGGCTTGGAGGAGTCCTTATGCAAGGAGGAAGTGTAGTCTGCTATGAATCCTGAAAATTGAATGAGCACAAAGTCAACTATGTGACCCATGATCTAGTGTTCGCCGCCATAGTGCATGCCTTAAAAATGTGGAGGCATTACCTCCTGGGAAGGAAATTTGTACTTATGACGGACCACTATGGCTTTCGATATTTGTTTGACCAACCAAAGCTTAATGCCAAACAAGCTAGGTGGATGGACCTCCTTAGTGAATTTGATTTTGAAATCAAAGATGTTAAAGGAAAGGAAAATAAGGTGGTCGATGCCCTTAGCAGAAGTATGAGAACAATTCACTTGGCACTGATGAACACCTGCAAGACGAATGTGAAAGAAAGAGTTAAGAATGCACAATAAACAGACACATTCTTCCAAACCGTGACCTCGTACCTGGAGCAAGAACCCATAGGGATAAAGTATGAAGGATACCAAATGATAGATCAAGGTCTACTAACTTACAGAAATACATTGTATATTCTAGATTGTGACGACTTGAAGAGGTTCATAATGGATGAACTACATAAAAGACCATATACTGGTCACCCAAGATAACAGAAGATGATCACGGCCACTAGGAAACAATTCTATTGGCCTGGGTTAAAGAAAGACATAGCTAACTATTTAGCTAAGTGCATAGAATGCCAACATGTTAAAGTAGAACACCGGCACCCAGAAGGATTATTATAACCTCTACCAGTCTAGGAATGGAAATGGGAAACCATTTCCATGGACTTCATCACTGGATTACCAACATCGACCAAACAGAATGACACCATAATGGTAGTGGTGGATAAATTGAGCAAGTCCACCCATTTTATCCTCGTCAAATCGAATTGCAAGGCAAGAGATATCACCAGCATATTCATGAAGGAAATATTCAAACTACATGGTATGCCTAAAAAGATCGTGTCTGACAGAGACACAAAATTTACTTCCAACTTTTGGAAATCCTTAATGGCTGGTCTAGAGACCAAATTATTATTTAGCACAACCTATCATCCTCAAACCGATGGACAGATGGAAAGAGTGAACCAAATATTAGAAGACATGCTAAGAATGCATGTAATCCATCAACCTAAAAAGTGGGAAGATTACCTGCCACTGGTGGAATTCACCTACAACAATGGCTACCAAGAATCCCTGAAGACGAGTCCTTTCGAAGTCCTCTATGGTAGACCGTGCAACACTCCAGTCAGTTGGAGTAACCTAGTAAACAGAATTACTATTGGACCCGACATGTTGAAAGAAATGGAACAACAAGTGATTCAGAAAATACAAAATCTAAAAGTCGCTCAGAACAGATAGAAAAATTGCACCGACCAAAAGAGCACTCCAAGAGAATTCAAGACGGGAGACCACGTATATCTCAGAGTTTGGCTCAAGAAGAGTTCCCTGAGGATGGGAGCTTGTGCAAAGTTGGCACCTTGGTACTGTGGACCCTTTGAAGTTCTGGATAGAGTGGGACCTGTAGCCTATAGGCTAGCACTTCCTCCCACAGTAAAAGCACATAATGTTTTCCATGTTTCATTATTGAATAAATATTACACGATTCTAATCATATAATTGATCCAGGTGGAACTAGAGGGAGAATTCCTGCCAGAACCTTGATGCATAATGGATAGAAAGGAAACCCCACTCAGGAACTGAACCATTGCATAGGTCAAGGTGCAATGGAAACATTTAGGCCCAGATGAGGCTACATGAGAAATGGAAGATGCCATGAAACAGGCATATCTGATTTTGTTTACTTCTGTACATAGACGTCATATTGATAGATAGAACATCGAGGATGATGCTCCTTTAAGGGGGAGGGAATTGTAACACCGTGTTTCCCCCAGTCTGTAAAAATAACTATATTGGCCAAGAACTATGGAAAACTCAAAGATGTGAATGTTTGATTTGACGGACCTTTGTATAAAAGGTCGATGAATGTAAATTATGTTATGATTATGTGTTGCATGACTACTGCGAGGGGGATGTGCTAAAAGAGACCACGATGGCTAATGAGAGGTGGTGGAAGGGACCTGGAATGGTTGCGTTAACTTCCACATGGCCAGTACCATACTGGTTTTTACTTGCTCAAAGACCAAGCAACTCTCTGACCCTGGAATGGATTTCCCATCAGATTGGTAGGTGGGGAGGCTCCTCAAGAGTTAATGAGGGGATGGGGGTGAACCACCCATCCGTAACAGCTCCCAGACCTGACCACGGATGGGGAAATTTGCACCACACACAATTTTGCAGAGAAAAGGAAAGAGAGGAAGTGTGGTAAGAGGAGGGAGGAGAACACATGTGACAGGGATCGCAGAAGAGAACTAGGAGGAACTCTGGAAATATAAGGAGTTATGAATAGAAGAAAAGGGGAGTAACCTTCATCCTTGACTTTCGTTGAAGTGGAAGTAGGAGACTAAATCTCAAGCATCATGGTCTAGCTCGGGGGTGGTTAGTGGTAAATCCGTTTGGATTCACTGAGCCTACGGTTGGGTGGAAACGAGCACCCCTCTCAGTAGTCGCGTCACACCTGGTGTTTCTGATAAGTGCTTATATCTTGTATTTTGAGTTAAATATCCTGGACGCATGCTCATGTTTATACGCTCATAAATGGTTCCTTTATTGAAGTGTTTGCCTTGTGTTTTGATCAGAAATAATGGATGCATGCTTATACTCATATGACCATAGTCGGTTTGGGTATAGAATGAATAAGTTTAGAATATGAGTCCATTCCCTTGAGATTTTTTCCACCTACTTGACTCACACTATGTCTTGGTTTGATTTCCCGAAGGCACCTCCTTTCGGGAAGTTCCCTCGCATTCCAGAGCTGAAGTGAGTTCCTTGAAAAGACTATCGTTTTAGTAAACCCACGAGTTTACTTACCCCTAACACAGAGTTCATAGCTCGATGAATTAGGAAGGCGTTTCAGTCAGGTCACCAAGCCTAGGGATAATTACCCAAGAACCCGCTGAAGGATCATGTGATCTGAGTCTGGAAACCTTGTACAAGAGAAAGTAGTTCTCTCAGGTTTTCGACGTTTCGGCACCTGGGAAACCAAAGGGTAAGACCCCTCATCTTCACAAGTCGCGAAATCTCAATACCCAAAACCCCGACGTGCTCTGTGGATGAGCCGGTTTAGTGTGAATAGGTTTTGGCGTTTCAGCACCCAGGAAACCAAAGGGTAAGACTCCTCATCTTCGCAAGTCGTGAAATCCCGGTACCCAAAACCCCGATGTGCTCTATGGATGAGCCGGTTTAGAGTGAATAGGTTTCAGCGTTTCAGCACTCGGGAAACCAAAGGGTAAGACCCCTCGTCTTCGCATGTCATGAAATCCCAATACCCGAAACCCCGACATGCTTTGTGGATGAGTCGGTTTAGCGTGAATAGGTTTCGGCGTTTTGGCACCTGGGGAACCAAAGGGTAAGACCCCTCGTTTTCGCAAGTCGCGAAATCCCAGTACCTGAAACCCCGATGCGCTCTATGGATGAGCCATTTTAGCGTGAATAGGTTTTGACATTTCAGCACCCAGGAAACCCAAGGGAAAGACCCCTCATCTTCGCCAGTCGCAAAATCCGGGTATGTGAAACCCCAAATCGGTTTAGCATGAATGGGTTTCGGCATTTCGACACCTGGGAAACCCAAGGGAAAGACCCCTCGTCTTCACCAGTGGCGAAATATCGGTACGCGAAACCCCGATGCGCTCTGTGAATGAGCCCTAGGTCACCAGACAAGGTCTTTTCGTAGCAATGAGGAGTCCCGAAAGAATCTGGACCACCCATTTGTAGGGATGTGTGGTGAAGATCTAAAGCCACCAGGGTTCTGGACATCAGAGAAATAGAAATGAAGACCCTGCCAAAATCCCTAAAGATAGAATGTCGGGATTTAATCCGGGCCGTTGATCAAGTCGACGACTTGGACCATAGATCCAGATGATACCGGGATTTCGAGTTTTGGGGATTCGAAAAGGGAAAGGAGGAATGCTTGCATCGCGATTCCCCAAATCATGAAACCCCGAAAGCATTTAGAGGATTAGCACCAGGTCATAGGATTTGTCGTATGACAAGTGACCTAAGGGAGGAGCTAAGGATCTGTTAGACCCTTTCAGGTTTTGGAATTTCGAAAGACAAAGAATGGGGGAACGTTTGCATCGTGATTCCCCGAATTACGAAAGCCGGAAGTGCCTTTTTGATAAGGCCTGTGGTCATAGCCAATGATCACATGGGGGAGGATAAGGGAAGAGAGGGTCTGCGCTAGGGCCCATTGAAATTCAAGGATTCTATTTCTCGAAGAAAAGACATAAAGAAAAAGAAAATCTCAGTTGCCATAGTGGGTGTGTGACATGGTCTAGATCTGATCTCAAACTGGGTATCTACTAATCTGGCTAACCACTCGTATAGCTCCTTATGAATTCCTCCAAAGAATATTTTTTGTATATCAGTAAAGATATACTTTCCCAACCAGTCTTTTGTACTAAGATTGGGGTTCTTGTTCTGATCTTTTGCAAAGTCCATTTCTTGTTCTTCTATCCACTTCTGAATCTCTATCTTCGATGGAAGCCACCTTGACATTCCTTTAAGAATATCTCGGTCTTGCAAATGAAACCATTTGTTGGCACAGGGGCAAACCCAGGGTTCATCTCTAACAGCGCACCAACAAGCCCTAACTACTGGCCCTTTTGGCAACACCTCTGAAGTAGATGCAGTCTCACCCAAAGTAGCAATAGGGGTTTGCAGGACACATGTATCTACAACCAGAGGAAATACAAAGTGGATCCAAGGAAACAACACATAGCATCCTACTTATTATCTATATTCTTTAAGTTACAACACGAACTATATCTCAGATCTAAAACAATGATTCAATAACAGAGTAACGGAAGGCAAAATAACAAAACATCAATCACACAGAACAACCAGATATATGTGGTTCACCCTCTCCCTAGGGCTACATCCATAGAACTGGGTTTCTTGATATNTAGGAAAACATACAGTTCTATCTGTGCTCTTAGCTTACAGATCTCTCTCTCTTTCTCTCTCTTTCTCTCCCCACCTTGTGCACCCAGCTGAAGATATTACAATACCAGAGTGCTCTAACATGCAACACTTCACTCCCTTACAACAATACCAACTCTCAACCAACAATAACAACAACACCCAACACTGAAATCACAACAATGAACAACGAACCTCTCTTCTCCCATCTAGGTTCTTATTTATACATTACAATAGCTCTCGGACATCCTTAGGTCAAAACCTAAGTGTCAAAACCCCTAATAAAAAAGCCCTAGGTTTCTAAAACCATAGGTCCACTTTCACTCGTGTTTTTCGAGCTTTTCTAGCCTGTCTTTCCATCTTTCCGGCGAGGTGCTCCAAAGAATCCATTGGTGGCTTTCTCCGCTTGCTGAGTTGTCCATGACCCGTCCTCCTTTCTAATCTGTTATCCTCGATCTTGTCATCCAAAGACTTGTTTTCCCTTACTTCGCTCCTTCTTTTCTGCTTCTTTGACCACTTCGATTCAATCTCAGTCAATGTGCCTTTCGCGCAGTTCACACTTCGTCTTTTCTTTTCCCTTTTCTTCACTTTCTTCCATAACCAAGGGTCAACAATCATCATTCTTTTTATGGTCAATCTAATCAACACGATACTTATCAAGGTAACCTCCTTGGTATTTATATCAACTATATGCTTACCCTCTCTCTACAGTTTTGAAAACATTTTTAATTAAGAATATAGGCATGTTTCTTCTTCTCAAGTTTACCTTTGTAAAAAAAAATCTTGTGCCCCGATTAGCAAAATATAGAAAGAAACAAATATACAATCCTCACCATGTTATTTTATGGAAGCTCAATTGAAATGGAATGTTGAATATAAAACATCATAGGGTGCCTTTAGATTCATCAAGATTAGTTCAACAATATAATACTCCTTTGGAAAAGCCTTTCCACATTTTCCCAATTACAATTGAATCTCCTTCACATATGCCAAATAGTTTTCAATCATATCAAAGGAGAGAGGATTAAGAGAGATAAACTCTTTCTCAATGTGTATAAGATAACAATTATTGATCTTGTTAGACAAAGTCTTCAAATTATTCCAAACTTGATTTGAATATTTGATGTTGCTTGTATGAGAGTGAATCTCCCTAGATATTTATATCATGATAACTCATATAGCCTCTCCCTTCTTCCCATCAATAATAAATTTATTATTTTCATCCTAGGTTTCTTGAACCGTAGTTTGTGAATTTCCAAATTAATTTACTCTTCAATAGTGTTTCGACACATTGTTCCCACATGCCATAGCTATGTCTACTAATAACCATTGTCTCTTTCATAGAATTGATAATCACCCTGAAAAACCTTAATCCAATCTACATGTCAAAACTTGAGTAAATATACCTAATAAATCCAACTCAATAGGACTGAATATGAAATCGACAACCTTCGAAATGACGTGTAAATAATCAGGTGGGTCTCAAATCAATAGATTTAATATCATGTTGGAAAATTGGGGATTTGTGGAAGTGAATAGCAGTGAATTCTAAGAAGAGGTTGTGTTAATAGACATTGATATAACATTAAAGTAAAGGTTAACATAGGTCCACATATGGAATTTTTTTGATAGATTGATACAAGGGATCATTTATATATAACTCAAATCATAACAAACTCCTATAAGATAAGGAAGGCCTAGTCATCTTTGATCATTGTAGATGCACCTAGATCTCTATCTTTTCTGCCTCAACATATGAACGAGTTAACTTGGTTAAAACCACCTTTTCTTAATCAAAATAGTCAACTTCCCAATTAATCTCTCAATATTCCTTCAACTATTAACATAATTATGTCAACTATCTCTAAATGATCCAAAATGGATGACCTTTCTTTTGTAACATATTTCATCAAAATCCTATTAAGAGTACATAAATCCAAGGACTTTTGATAAAAGAAGGTATATGATTTTGATGTGGAATGCTTGAGGGACAACATAAAAGTGGCTAAGTTTCAAATATGTATAAAGCACTTTAGATTATCATAGGGATGATCCTTGTCTTATTCATTAAGAAGTGCTGGAAGTAGAGAAGGCACGTGATTTATGATGTGAGGACGTTTGATGAGAAGATCTCTACAAATACTTAGAAAAAGGGCCAAGTGAAAACATATTTAGAGTTCCACTTTT
>JASDQU010503916.1:51620-69105 GCA_032191745.1 Picea mariana
CACTATGAATTTACAGTGGTGCCGTTTGGACTGTCTGACGCACCTGTTGTCTTCATGTGCCTAATGAATGGAGTGTTCAGAAATTATTTGGACAAGTTCGTCATAGTCTTCTTGGACGATATCTTGGTGTACTCCAAGACAAAGGAAGAACACAAGCAGCATCTTAGAATGGTGTTGCAGGTGTTGAGAGAACACCAGCTATACGCAAAACTGAGCAAGTGCTCATTTTACCAAAAGCAGATCCATTATCTGGGACACATTATTTCTAAGGAGGGGATCGTTGTGGATCCTGAGAAGGTACATGCCATTCAAGAGTGGCCAGTGCCAAGAAATGTGACAGAAGTTAGATCCTTTATGGGTCTGGCAGGTTATTATAGGAGGTTCATAGCCGTATTTTCAAGGATAGCTCATGCTATCACTTCCTTGCAAAGGAAGGAGAAGAAGTTCTAGTGGAATGAACAATGTGAGAACAACTTCCAGCAATTGAAGCAGCTACTCACTAGTGCTCCAATCCTAAAGATTACAGATCCAAGTAAGGATTACATAGTGTGCACGGATGCGTGTAAGGAAGGGCTGGGAGGAATTCTCAGCCAAGAGGGATTTGTAATTTGTTATGAATCCCGAAAGCTGAAAGAGCATGAAAAGAATTATGCCACTCATGATTTAGAGCTGGCAGCAGTTGTCCATGCATTGAGGAAATGGAGACATTACCTCATGGGCAAGAAATTTGAATTAAGAACAGACCACAATGGTATGAAGTATTTATTTGATCAGCCAACCCTAAATGCCAGGCAAATTAGATGGTTGGAATTTTTGTGCGAATATGACTTTGATATCAGGCATATCAAAGGGAAAGACAATAAGGTGGCTGATGCACTCAGCAGAACAGTGCATGGATTACATGCTACAGCCATTAGCATGTACAAAACTGAGTTGAAAGACAGAATTGTGGAGGCTGCAAGTGCTGATTTGCAGTACAAAAGACTTGTAGCAAAGCTACAGCAGCGTGAGAGACCACAGATCGAGAAAGGTTATGCCTTGGGAACTAATGGTCTACTTCTGTATAAGAACAGAGTATATGTACCCAATGACCAAGAATTGAAGCTGGCAATTCTAAAGGAGATGCATAACGTGGCTTATGCTGGACATCTTGGATATCAGAAGACTGTGGCAGCAGTCAAAAGCCATTATTTTTGGCCAGGTATGAAGAAAGAAATTGTTGAATACATCACCAAATGTATGGAGTGCTAGAAGGTTAAGGCTGAGCATAGGCACCCAACAGGGTTGTTGCAGCCTTTACCTATTCCTGAGTGGAAATGGGATGTGGTAACAATAGATTTTATCATAGGATTACCTAGAACAAGCAAGCAGCGTGATTCAATCATGGTGGTGGTGGACAAGCTTACTAAAGCTGCCCATTTTATTCCACTGAAAACCACCCACAGAGCAGCAGATGTTGCTGATATTTTCCTAAAAGAAGTTGCACGCTTGCATGGAATTCCTAAGACAATTGTGTCTGATAGAGACCCAAAATTCACTTCGAATTTCTGGAAAGAATTGTTCAAAGGATTCAGAACAAATCTGAACTTTAGTACAGCATATCATCCCAAGTCTGATGGACAGACAAAGAGAGTAAACCGAGTAATAGAAGACATGCTGAGAATGTATGTGATGGATAAACCATCAAGGTGGGAAGACTACCTGCATCTGGTAGAATTTGCCTACAATAATGGGTATCATACATCTCTGAAGATGAGCCCATTTGAAGCACTTTATGGAAGAAAGTGCAACACTCAAGTGAGCTGGGATAATCCAGCTGACAGAACAGCAGTTGGACCTGAACTACTCAAAGAGATGGAAGATCAAATGATAAAAATCAAACACAATCTGAAAGATGCCCTAGACAGGCAGAAAAGTTACGCTGATAGAAACAGAACCCATAGAGAATTTAAAGTGGGTGACCATGTTTTCCTGAAAGTGAAAACTAATAGGAGTTCCCTGAAATTGGGAAGTTGTGCCAAGTTGGTAGCAAGATTTTGTGGGCCATTTGAGATCCTGAAAAGGATTGGGCCAGTTGCATACATGCTTGCATTACCTGCATCTATGACTGTACATAATGTGTTTCATGTTTCACTACTTGAGAAATATGTACCTGATGCTAATCATGTTATCGATTGGACTGTGATTCAGGTGGAACCAGAAGGTGTCATGCAAGTGCATCCTGTGCACATATTGGACAGGAAAAGCAAGCAGCTCTGAAATCGAGCTATAGGGCTTGTAAAGGTCCAGTGGACCTGGTATGGTCTTGAGGACGCGACATGGGAGCATGAAGAAGTTATGCAGGAAGAGTACCCGCATCTTTTTGAAAATTTTGAAGGACACACAGATGCAGTGTAAGTTGCATTGAGGACAGTGCAAAAATAAGGGGAGGCGGATTGTAGTGTCCCCAAGGCCGAGCCCTGTTACAGATCATGATATATGCAATGAATCGTAAATGTGTTCTATAGGCTGGTGAGCCAAGTTTTGTATAAGCTGGAAGGCTTATGTGGTTGTTAGGACAGAAATCCTAAGTGTTTGAAGGCCAGGAGCCTATTGTTGTACTTGTATGTATGCAGAATATTTAATAAAATATAAACACCGCCAGGTGCAGGCCGACCACGATGAATGAGTGATGGGGGACTGAGCATCCACAGCGTGGGAAAGGAACTAGGATTTGGAAGGTGGGAAAGGGGATAAGTGTTGAGCCTAGGGGCTAAGCCTAGGGGGGGCTTAAACCTAGAAATAATATTTTAATATTATTTCAAAAGCCATATGCATCATAGGTTTTTATACTAAGTCCTTTTGGAAGGCCACATGATTTCCCAAGTGGTCGGAGGAACGCATGCTGGTGAATGCATGCAGTCCCATGGGTGACAAGTTTCAACCCTGGTGCATGCACTAAAAGGCCGGGATGAGCCGTGAGAAGGGCTTCTCCTCCAGTCGACCCGACTGCCCGGAGCCAGAGCCATAAGGGCCAGTCTGCAAGAGACCCTCGTGTAATTTTGATAAAGAAAAGAAAGCATGTGTTTGTCCTGAAGAATCTGTGTACACCCCTGTCCAGAACTGTGGAGTCTGTGTCTGGTTCTAATAAAACCCGGGAGTGCATTTCCTAAACAGGAACCCTGTGTTGGACTCGAGTGGAGGAATCCTTGTTTGTTCGGGAAAAGCTGAGCTAACCTGTGCGTGGTGTCCCTGTTCTGAAAATACGACCATGAGATCATCTTGTGATTGCTGAATCGGTTTGGGAAGCCTTTGTCTGTTTTCCCCGTGGGTTGTTGTGGCCACGCAGTACTGGACTGCGTGAGGCTTGTTGGCCTGTGAGCGATTCTTTCCAAGTGAAAGAGTTTGTTGGGAAGCGGTTTCTTCCAGAAAGTGTCCAGCACCAGCTTCAGACTCTGAGACTTCCTGATCCGACCTGTTACCGAGACCCAGAGAGGAGGTTAGCACCGATGGACTTTGCGTGTGAAGGTGTATACTCACGGGCAGAACAGGCATGTGGGGAATGAGGCTCTAGTAGTAGTGGACGTAAGATGGCATCTTTGGGAAGAATCCTTCCAGATATTTTTGTGTTGTCTTCTCTATAACCTTTTCCTAGCCTAGGATTCCTTTCCTTGGGGTGGATCTCGATCCCAGCTCGGGGGTGACCCACTGTGGAGCCGATGAAAAATGTGGTCTAAGGATGGGAGGTTCATGGAAGGCTTGCACTTGGTTGGTGATTTCTACAGCTGTTAAAAGATAAGTATCTGAATTATGCTTTGATCATGTTTTGCATGACTGAGCTATTTATGTATCATGTTTTCTGCTCTGTATATGAATTAAATGATAAGGCTAAATGCTTGTTGAATATAGCAGTAATTCATATGTTTTACTCTGAGTTAAATGTATTAATTTTCTTGAATGCATGTGGTTATATAATTCCAGTATGAGTTATGTAAAATTCCATGTACAGACTGGTTAGGAGAGGTTTGAAAGCCTCGGTAGTGAAAAAGGTCCACTACAGGAGGAGCAACAAGAGCCGAAATAGGTAATTTACTTGAAGGTTTTAAAACTAAAATGTTAAGCTCTTTTGCCTCACAAATTGATACCCTGCAGATTCAAAAAAAACAAGCTGAAGCAGAAGAAGCTCTGTCCATCTTTTGTTTTAAATGCAGAGACAAGCATCCATGAAGGGAATACCCATTGGACAAAAAGCCAATCTGCACCATCTGTGATAAGGATCATGAAACTCAACAATGCCCTTCTTTACCAGGAATCAAGGTAGCATTACAACCAACTGATGAAGAAGCTGAAGCTGTCTATTTGTTGACACAGAGAAGGCAATGGCAGCCGCGGGGTCAAGGTATGAATCTTAATATGCCATTTACATATTCTAATCATTGGAATAACTATCCTTCTTTTAATCAAGCAAATTACCCTCCCTATAATCAAATGCAATACCTAAATCAAATGAATTACCCACCCATGCAACAAACTAACCCTCCCTTTGTTGATCCATCAATGTGGAATCCTTGGCCTCCACAACAACAACCGTACCTTAACCAATGGAATCCAAATTGGAGAGGGAAACAACCCCCATTCCCAAATCAATTACCTCAATCAAAATTTCTAAAACCACTCTCCTTACCATCGGGTACTCCACCAAACAATCAAATGATGAGGCCCCAACTACCTGTACAACCTAACACTAACCCCAATAATATAGTTATGCACTGCATTGATATTCACAACCAGCCTACACTTTCTCTTTTCCCTGCACAATGCAATGATATTCATTTACGATCTAGGAAAATAGTAGAACCTATCATTGTTGATGTTATCTCTTCTGATACAGAGGAAACAAAAAAGCATGATGTACTTGAAGAGGTACAATAATCCTCCAACACTGCTGCTGAAACAACAAAACCACCATTTCCTGAGTGTTTATCTTTGACTAAAACGCCTGAGCCACCTGCTTTCAGTCTTCCAGGGGAATTACAAAATCTTTATGTCAAAATTCCACTACTACAAGCACTACGAGATGTACCAATTTATGCCAGGACTATGCGAGACATTCGTGTTAAGAAACCCGGTAGGAAAACTAAAGATCCCCTCACAGTTCATGTCATGGGTGATCTTTCTGCACTAATGTCAGGTAAATTTCCCCCAGTTAAATATGGTGATCCAGGCCATCCTACCATCTCAGTACAAATTGGAAAAACGATAATTCCTCGAGTCCTGGTAGACTTAAGCGCTTCTATCAATATTATGACTCTGGAAACCTCACAACTGTTACAACTGCAGAATGAAATTAGAGACACCCCAACCATCATAGAATTAGCTGACCATTCTACAATCAAACCAGAAGGAGTCATTGAATACCTAATCATCTCAGTGGAATCCTGGAATTATCCAGCTGACTTTGTGGTATTACAACCTAAAACAAAGTTGGGGGGGCACCTTCTAATTTTGGGCAAGCCTTGGCTAGCCACGAAAGATGCTTTTATCAGCTGTAGATCAGGTTCAATGACAATTTCCAATGGATACGAGACTAAACAGCTTACCCTCTACCCTCACGCTACACCCTTGATTAATAATGATAATTATGTATGGGTAGACTTTGATGATTAAACTACTCAACCCATCTTAACTATTGGACAAGCCTTAAGCCTTAAAGATTCCACTGAGGATGAAGTGATTAATAATTTTATTTGTGAACCCTCCTCCATGACTCCAGAAACTCATAACTAACTAGCTGTACTTTTGGAGTCAGATAACCAGGAAAACCTTAACTCTGAAAACCCACCTCAAACATCAACCACCATCTCTTCTAAAAGTATACTAGTAGAAATTGAACTTGGAAAAACATTGAACATAAACCCCAACTTGACAGATGCTGAAACACAACAATTAATGAAGTTACTTCTTGAACATAAAGAAGCATTCGCATGGGACTATACAGATATGAAAGGAATCTCTCCCAAATTATGCACTCATCGTATATATATCAAGGAAGATTGTCGACCGATCTGCCAATCCCAACGACGAATGAACCCCAATTTAAGAGAAATTCTTAAAGAAGAACTTCAAAAATTGCTCAATGTAGGGTTTATATATCCTATATAGGACAGTGAATGGGTTTCCCCGTTGGTAATAGTTCCTAAGAAAAACAGGAAATGGAGAGTATGTGTAGACTATAGAGCCTTAAATAAATCCACTCAAAAAGATCACTTTCCATTACCATTCATTGATCAGGTGTTAGACAGTTTGTCAAGGAAGAAATTTTTCTCCTTTTTAGATGGTTTTAGTGGGTATAATCAGATCAAAATTGCACCTCAAGAACAAGATAAGACCACTTTTACTAGCCCTTGGGGAACTTTTTCTTATAGAGTTCTCCCATTTGGACTATGTAATGCACCAACAACCTTTCAAAGAGCAGTTATAGGAATCTTTTCTGATATGCTTAATGACTCCATGGAAATTTTTATGGATGATTTTACCCCTTATGGTGTTTCTTTTGAGGAAGCACTACAAAACCTTGAGAAAGTACTTAAACGATGTATACAAGCCCACCTCTCCTTAAGTACAGAAAAATGTCATATGATGATGAGTGAAGGACTAGTGCTTGGACATTTTATTTCATCTCAAGGAATCCAGGTGGATCCATCCAAGATACAAGTCATTAAAAATCTTCCTATTCCCAAAACCCAAACAGAGGTGAGAAGTTTTCTAGGACATGCTAGATACTACAGAATATTTATCAAATTTTTTTCCAAAATAGCTTCTCCTATGTTTGTGTTACTGATGAAAAATGTCGAATTCAAGTGGACTAACCCTTGCCAGGAAGCATTTAATACACTTAAACATCAATTATCTACAACCCCTATTCTAATAGGACATGATTGGACACTTCCCTTTCATATATCCTCTGACGCTTCAGATACTGCAATAGGAGCTGTCTTGGGACAAGAAGAAAATCATCTCCTTTATGCTATTTACTTCATTAGCAAAAATATGACTCCTATTGAACTTAACTATACAGTTACCGAAAAGGAATTCTTAGCAGTTATCTATGCTATTAATAAATTTCGATATTACATCACTAGCTACTCTACTCTTGTCCATACTAATCACTCAGCTATCAAATATTTAATGAACAAACCTATCACAAATCCTCGAGTCACCAGATGGTTACTATTATTACAGGAATTTGATATTACAATTGTAGATAGACCAGGAAAATAAAATGTAGTTGTTGATTTCCTTTCTAGGCTAACACCTGATGATAATACCCCAGTAGATGATTCCTTTCCTAATGAATATCTATTCGTAGTATCTGCTCACTCACCATGGTATGCATACATCGCTAACTACTTGGTTGCAGGAAAGTTACCACCACACCTATCCCACCGGGAGAAAAGAAGAATCATTCAACAAAGTGCTCGGTATAGCTGGATAAGTGGGTGTCTTTTCCACACAGGACTTGATCAAGAAATATGAAGGTGCATTAGAGAATATGAGGTTTATGGTCTACTAAAATCTTGTCATGATGGCCCTTGTGGAGGGCATTTTGCTGATAAAAGAACAACACATAAAATTCTTAGGATGGGATATTATTGGCCCTCACTTTTTAAAGATGCAAAGAAATATGTTCGGGCCTGTGATAGCTGTCAAAGAATGCGCAAACCTAATCATAGAGATGAAATGCCATTACATCCCCAGGTAGTACTCGAACCATTTGAAAGATGGGCCTTAGACTTTGTAGGACGCATTAACCCCCCATCCAATCAAAAAGTTTATATAGTGGTTTGCACAGATTATATGACCAAATGGGTGGAAGCTAAAGCACTCCATAGAGCTACTGAAGAAGCGGTTCTAGATTTTCTATTTGAAGACATCTTTATCAGATTTGGAGTGCCTAGAGAATTAGTTATAGATGGGGGACCTCCTTTCACTTCTCACGGTTTTAAATCCACCCTTCAAAAATATCATATTCAGCATAGAATGACTACACTATACCACCCCCAAGCCAATGGATAGGTGGAAAGCACAAAGAAAGTAATAGAATCCATTCTCACAAAAACAGTGAAGGAAAACAGAAAGGATTGGTCTCACAAGCTCCCTGAAGCATTATGGGCCTACAAAACTACCTGGAGAAATACTACAGGATTCTCTCCCTATGAATTAGTTTATGTAAAAAGTGTTGTCTTTCCTGTGGAATTTGAAATCAAAACCTTAAGGACTTCTTTAGCTGTCAACCTTGATTTGACCGATGCACAGACAGCCAGGTTGCAACAGCTTAATGAATTGGATGAAAAAAAGACTAGATGTCATTCATCAAACAACTATGATTCAACAATAAAGATCAAAATGGCATGACAAAACTATCAAGCATAAGCAATTCCAAAAAGGTAATTGTGCCTTACTGTATGATTCTCGGTTTAAAGAATTTCAAGGGAAACTATGTACAAGATGGCTTGAACCTTACGAAGTGGACACTATTTTCCCCAATGGAACAGTAAGGCTCTTCACAATCGATGACTCTAAAACACCGTTACTTGTGAATGGTCATCAGCTCTGTCTATACCAGTACCCCATTTCCAAAGAAGATTTTAAAGCCACATGTGTGGCAGACTTTCATTACCTCTTTTTAGAGGGGCCTCCTACTCCTCATTGCAATTAATTCTTTTCAATTTAATTCCTTTAGGATTAGATTAGATTTCTTTTACTAATAATCCCTGTCAAGGAATGGCATGTTACAATTGATTTTTGCAGATTCTCGATCAAAGAAAAGGCCTACCAAGAAGGACGATCTTACTTCAAGAAGAGCCAAGCTTCATTTTGTACTTCCCTTTTTCCCCATTGCTGAAACACCACTGTTCAACGATTTTTCGTCCTTTTTCCCCATTGCTGAAACACCACTGTTCAACAATTTTTCGCCCTTTTTCCCCATTGCCGAAACACCACTGTTCAGCAATTTTTCGCCCTTTTCTCCATTGCTAAAACACCATTACTCAACAACATGTCGCCACTGCTGAAACACCACTGTTCAGCCATTTTTCGCCTTTTTCCCCATTGATGAAACACCACTATTCATCCATTTTTCGCCTTTTTCCCCATTGTTGAAACACCACTGTTCAGTAATTTTTCACCCTTTTCTCCATTGCTGAAACACCATTACTCAGAAAAATGTCGCCACTGCTGAAACACCACTCCCTCAGTAGTATTCTGCAACATCACTCTTCAAAAAACATTCTCTATCCTCCCGCTGTTGCTGAAACACCAACTTTTCAACATTCCCTGTCAATAAGCTCTTTCGCTCTCATACTACATTTTGTCCTTCCACTAAACAAATCCTTGATACAATTTCTCTAACAAATAAAAAGTCTCTCCCATGGATACTGGAGAACTACTATGGACAGGCACTATATTTTGTTTGAAGTACGAATCAAAGGTAAAGATGAGGTATGTAAACTTACCATCATTTCACACGAACCGACCACCATCATTCTTTTTTTTACCATCCTTTCGTTTGTTTCACCACCATTTGCATGCCTTCACCCAAAAAACTTACTCTGCTCAGAAGCGATTACTTGAATCTCGGACGGTGCATTTTACTGAGCTGTTAGCTATGGGAGGGCATGTTATATGGTATGAACCCGCCACAACAGTCCTATTAAAACTATATCCATAAGTCTATCAAATTTTTCTGTAGGCAAGATGGTTGGGTTATTTTTAGAGGCTCCAAGGATTTGATCAACAACAGGTTCTTCAATTTGCTCGAAATCTTTAGGAAGATTATTCCATTGTTCAATGGGTTCCGTTACAGAAGATGATATAGCACAGGTTTCGGTTCTCCCTGTCACTGGCATTCGCTAGTTCAGCCGCAAACACATCATCCTTAATGCCCAGCAGGATTTCCTCTTGCTAGGGGAACAAATTGAGCCTAAAGGCCGGGGTGTTTGACTTAGTTCGTTGCCGCCTCCTTGGCCTAAAGTTGCAGAGTTTGTCAAGCACTACCTTACCTCTGAAGTTCAATACCAGGTAGTCTACCAGTACGATTTTATCTTGTTGTCTCATTTACAACATGCTAGATTGGTGAATATTCCCTACTATCTACTCAGATGTCTTAGAAATATGTTAAATTACTGTAAAAAGGATAAAAATCCCGCCCTTTCCCTCACCCATCACTATCTCGCTCAACTACTCATCCAAAAGGGTTTTTCCCAACAAAACCCTCTCCTAAACAACCCACCCATAGACCCCCAAGAAGCTGTTGAACACCTTGAAAATCTTCAGGAACAACAACCACAAAACCCTCCAGACCCTCCGGAATTACGTAACAGTCCGTCTACAGACCCAATTAATCCAATTAACCTTCCCACCATACCAAGCCCACCCCACATCTTACTAGAATCATCCAATCCTACCATTCATATCCTTAGAGATGATTCTGAACCAAACAACTCTCCCTGCCCCATCACTGAGGAAAAACCCCCATGCAAACGGAAGCAAATTCCTCCTTTTCCCCCCTTTTTACAAAGAAAATGAACAAGGATCTCAACAAGAGAAGCCACTACTGCCACTGCCCTAAACCCCCAACCCATCCGGCTAAAACCCCGTACACCTCCACCCTCCCAAATTCCAGAATTTTCACCTATTCCACCCATGGGCACTAAAACACAAGAACCAGAGGCCCAGCGTACTGCGACATCATCCTTTTCAAATCCAGTAGTTGAAACAAAAGAACCAACTACTCATCCAGTAGATGAAACATAAGAACCAGCTACTCATCCAGTAACTGAAACACAAGAACCAGCTACTCATCCAGTAGCTGAAACATAAGAACCAACTACCTATTCAGTAGTTGAAACACAAGAACCAGCTGTTGATATTGTTACCGAAATATAGGAATCATATGCCCAGGGTGTCGCAACACTACTTTCTCTACATCAAGAAGCTGAAATACAAGAATCAGTTGCCGATCCTGTAGCTGCTCCAAAAGAACTAGCTAGTGCGGCTGTGACTGTTACACAAGAACCAGTCACCCCTCTTAATATACCATTGAAACAAAAAAACCAATAATTGCCTCTGTCTTACAAGAAAATGAGTTCCTAAGGTCTGAACTGGAAGCCTACAAGCAAGAGCTAGTCATGGTAAAGGAGGCCTACGAGAAGGAACTTAAATTGTACACCCTAGCTCGCATAGCAACCATGACAAAAGAAAATACAACAGAGAATCAGTGTAGAGAGTATATGTGCAGTCAATGTGGAGACATCTATTATCAAGCAGGCTACAAAGTAACTCAAATCCCAATGCCTGAAGCTTGCACTGTACCTACAACTTTTGCAGTCAAAGAATAAAACCCTACTGTTACACAAGAACTAGCAGGACCTTCCAAAATTCAAAATGAACCCTGGCCTACAACAATTGCCACATCTGAAGCCCTTGTTTTTGTTAATAAAGTTTTACAAACACTACCTATTGATGAATCTATCCCTCCTAGCTAGATCAATATCCATACTCTTGTGGAACAATCCACTCAGACCCTACCTCAGCCTATCACTTGCGATGCTGAAACACAAACTCAACCATCGGATGAGTAGGAAATAATGGAAAAATGAGTTTGTTGTTACATGGGACAAAAGACTGCAGGAGCACAGACTACTCTGGCTAAACCACATCTATTCAAACTGGGAAGCTTTGGAGCAAACATGCCAAGAATCCCATGCCCATAAGAAGCAAAATAAAGAGCTAAAAGGCAAATTGCTCTTGATGTTTGACTTGGCACAAAAGTTGTTGGATGCAAGGAAACCATCCTTGAATTACTCTCGTTTCCTCATGGAATGACTTACATTTTTTCAAATTAAATCAATCAAAGAAGGCAAACCCCATGCAGTGTTAAACCCAACAGATTTTGTTAGAACCTTTGCAAAAGCTTCTACTATGGATCAGCACCTCCTCTGTGAGGTATATCTTCATAATGAGGCCATCCCTGAGAACCGACAGCTTAACCTTAACCCTCTTGTTGGTGATATCTAGATTCGAGCACTCACCTCCTTCCTTAACAATCAGATTATATGGTAGAATGACTTCCTAGCTGCCAAGCATAACGAGGATAACCACCTTCTCTGGATACGGCTAGAACCGCAGAACGCTGCCACCTTTGTTGCAGAGTATTATCAATTTTTGAAGAAACCATGGATGATTCAATATATTCGGCAACTATAGACAACAATACTTCAGGATTGTCAACAGTTCATTAAATCCACAGAAATCGCTGCCCTACAAGCAAATAACATGTTTTGGCAACAATCTGCTGAGAAAAGATAGGAACACAATCCTTTTAGTCCCACCAATCTTGAGACAGCAATCTCCCGGGTACCTAGCTAAATCAAATGTGTTCAGCAATGTGCTAAAATCTTGATAGGTTACCAGTTTCATTTTCTTATTCTATGGATCCCAGCGGAGAAATATCAATTTCATCATAAGTTGCCCAAAAAGGATGAAACAACAGCTTGGCAAAGGCTACAACGTGTTCAAGGATTCAGAGCTCCAACAGACAGCACTTTCCATAGCTACTGCTTAAGTAACTTGCACACTTAGAGTCAATATTCAGATTCTAATTCAGATTGAAGTTGCCTAAGGACATGCAACCTTTTAAGTTGGGGGGGGATGTTAGGACCCTATAATGTACTTTTTTGTTCACACTTTTTGCTACCAATACATCATTTTTCCACTCACATTTAAGCTTATATTATCACCTTACCCTATCTTTCCAAAGGTATATAATGTATCTTCTCTTTGCTATATGTTTAATTTGTTTTGCATATAATTTTACATTACTCTCATACTTAACCATCGATCAGAAATATATAAGTGTTGAAACAGTTCGAACTGTAGATTATTGTTGATGTCTGAAGGCCCGTTGCTGAAACAGTCAAAAACATGCAAACCCCGTGGCTAAAACAGTCTGTGGTCTGCGATGATGAAACAGTAATTCATACAATAGAAAGAAGAAGTTGTTACACTGACCACAACAGCCGCACCTTGAGCTAGAATGTTGTTGCTTGAGACCACGTTGCTCAAACAGTCAAAACGCAAATCCCGTTACTGAAACATCCCATGATTTGTGATGCTGAAATAGTACACAACAACAGCAACAAGAAGATAAATAAATAAGTTGTTACACCAGCCGCAATAGCTACACGTTACCCAGCACCATTTCAACTATTGTAATAGCATTCTGTTACGGGAGACAAGGATATCTTATTCCAGTATAGAAGATTAGATCTGACTAAGAATAGGATTCGAATGTGCACATGTAATTTGATGATCAATTGTATCGAGGGAATTCTCTTCTTTAAATAAGGGGAAAACATCATTAGAGGGGACCTTCTTGGCTAAGAAAGGAATTACATAGAAGGACGTGTTTACTTCAGACATTGTAACATGATACAATTGACAGATGAATAAAAGATTATTCTGAGCATTTCTTCCTAGTTCCCTTCATTTCTGGGGAATCTTGTGAGAAGGGAGGGCCCACCTTCTTCACAAGATTCACCCATTAGTTCTGTAGTGTGTTAGTATTATTTTTGTTCATGCCTTGATTAAATTATGTTTCGCTGAAACTCTACTTTACTGAACTCTGTTTTGCTGAAACTCTGCTTTACTAATTGTTACATTGTTTTCATATAATTCATGCTTGGGTAACTGTTAATCATTCTGATTAGTAATTTTGTTTGATGAATCTATGAAAGCGTGATAATTAGAGATGGGTGCTGAAGATTCCTACTTGGGGAATAGGGTCATGTTCTCTGCTAGGAGATAATTAGCCTTCAGTGCATGTCAATCATTTTGATTAGTAATGAGTTCATAAAAGTGTGATAGTCGGAAACAGGTGTTGAATATTCCTTCTTGGGGAATAGGGTCATGTTCTCTATTACAGAAAAGTTGGTCTTTCCTTTTGCGGTATCTTAAAATATTTCTTTCCTAGGTTGTTATTTCTTAATGTAATCTAGGATTCTTCAGATAATTATTTCTTTAAACCTTGAACTCTGCAATAGGTAGGTTGTTGTTCTGTAATTCAAAGTAGAACTTCAGTTTCTTTAAAGCAAGGTGTGATTAATGTACTTTTACTACAACTCTAGATTGATTTTGAGATTGAAGCATATGTAGTGTGTGATTACCTTTGAAATAACAGACTTCCCTGGGTTGACAATTTATGTTACACTTGATTGTTTAGTTAATAAGCAATTACAGTGACCAACAAAGGGCATGATGGCAACGACGACAAAAGTTTGACCACACCCCAGATGACAAATAGAAGCACGCAACCCAGGCAACATGAAACTACTACACCACGCACAGACACAAGGGAAACCGGGCAAAACAGGCACAGAATAACCAGGAGTAACGACTAACTGACCGATGCAACTAGACACACCTACAAGCTAAGGGGCAACTTACCCTTCCTGACATAATGAGATTGACGAACAAGACTAGGTCCTCTAGGAGCGTGAACCAACGCATGTGCCCCAGTAAACATACGATGCTCAGCCACGCTCACATGGTAGGCACTGACTCCAACCAAAATATCATTCGTCGCTAACCCATAAGGTGTGCCATGATCCCCTCATCAGGAACAATGTTATCCCCAAAAGAGAGGTGTGACAGTAACCCTGGCACAAAACAAAAAGGGACCAAGACTCAAGAAAGCTCTAATGCGTAGGAACTGAATACTGACTAGGAGACTATACCTACCCCACACAAGGTTGATGAGACACAAGAGGACGAAGACAAGGGATGATGCTAGCACACATGACATCATCCTCGACCCCCACCAATCACCCAGTCTAACTAGTCTACTGTTACAAGTGTTTGACAAGATTAACCCTCTAAATTAAGCAAGTCCAACCTTTAAATTAGTCTCTAATTTACCATTTGATTAACATTAAATAAATTAAACAAAATCCAAATGGCCATTCTACCTAACACCTCAATCAGTCAATTCAATCGAAAGAGCATCAACTACAAATCGATTAGGCAAATCGGCATTGAAATCTATCATTAATTACAATTTAATTAACATTGATTTTGCGTCATTTCGACAATCTTCTCTAAAATGACAAGTCTAAATTAAATAAATTAAGTACATATATGCCCATCTAAATCTTCGAGTCTAATTTACCAGGTTAGACAACAACTATCTCACTTAACTTTTAACACATAAATAATTTAGCACGCCTAAATGACTACTAGTCAGCAACTTGTGAATCTGATTAACCTTAAGTACAATCCAAAACAATCTAACCCATAACTGGCTTTAAGGAATACATAACTACTACGCCTTCAACTCAACAATACATATTTGAATAACAATTAATTTGCATTAATAAATACAAGGCATTTACGTAAAATTAGATAAATAAAATGCAAGCTACTTAACCTTAAAGAATGCATAGACTTGCCTCCTTCCAGGCTGGCATACATGATTGTAGTGATAAATATTTTCCATCAATTACCAGGCATTCAACTTAGGAATAAATGATTAAATTTACAAAGGACAACAAATAAATATAACACATTCAACCCCATGCAAAGCAGTATCTACAAGGATTACGCATCAATAACTAAATCGTTGAGCCCGAGATTGGGTGTACGCTTCAATACATAATCGGTCGAGTGAGAGATTGGGCAATCCGTGCAATCTTGGTCTCATATTAAGGGTAAAATCGTGAGAATTTTAACCAACAATACAGTCAACTTTCTAAGGGAAAAAATGTGGGTAATTAATGCAAATTCAGTCCCACATTCAAGGCAAATCGTGGTGCATCAAGGCAACAAAACAGTTAATAGTTTTATCAGAAAAAATTTTGGGGGCGTGTAAAAGGAAAATTGTCAAGAATTTTAACCTCAATTTCATGGTAAACTACAACAACATTAGTCATTATTAAATGTCAAAAACTGTGGGCATTCAACAGGGAGGTGCACCATCAATTTAGTTAGAAAAAAAGTAATCTTTAAATAGCAAACGCAGTCATCCTGGGTGGGGCAATTTGTGGTCTTGAAAGTAGAAAAACACAGTCACGATTTTATCTGCAACCGTGGGCATTCAATTATCGTTTTGGCCAACCTTCAACAAGCAAAAACGTGGTCAAAAACAGAAGAACACAGGCACAATTTTGACTGCAAACCATGGGCATTAACAGGAATAACTCAGCCTCATTTAAATGCAAATCAGTGGCAGCAACAAGAATTGAATAGCAGAATATTTTTAATGTTAAAATTAGTCGACCATTAACACAAAAATTGCCCCAAAGGTAAAACGAAATGGAGTCCAGAGAGGTGGAGAAATCGCCAGGAAACATGATATTCATACATCAACACATTTTCTAGGCAACAAGCAGACTTGAATAACAATAAAAACGTTTCCATTCGACTGGGATACCAATTATACAATGCAGACTATAACTTAACCAAGAATAAAATCGCAGGGTTAAAATTATCCTTCAAAACAAACGCAGAGTTATAAATTGACCAAGATTAAAGTGCATGGTCAAAGATACATCCAGATATAAAGACGAGGTAAAAATGAGATAACGATTAGATAAAGCATGCCAAGTTTTTCAAAAAACAAAACTTTGCCAACAATCACATTGTAGGGTTAAATAAACGCATTAGGGCACAAGGTGAACCGGAAGCCAAGGACAAACATCAGACGTAGACGACTGACAGGTGTGTCTTTCGCTCATCATCCTCGCACAGAAAAGCAGGGCGTTGAGATCCATAGGTCTATTATCGTCGAAGCGACAACCGTAGATCAGGCTCTTGGCCTATGGCTCAAGCAAGGACTGATGAGCTAGGGACGAAAGGAAAAAGAATCACAATGGTCACAATCAGTACACGCAAGGCGGTCAAGACATGCGGGGAAAAAAAGGCCATGAGAGTCTATCAATCATCGAGCGAGGCTAAGAAAAGGTTCAGTCATCAATCTAGACAACCAGTTTACTTACTCCATTAAACATGCAGATCCAAGCATAAATCCTACAACAATCTACCATACAAAAATGAAGAGAGCGTACCGTTGCATGATCACCTTCTATGAGTGACATCCCGTGCGCTCCATGCAACTCTTGCTTGCCAACCGGTGAGACTTCATTGGTACCTCTCAGCCAATGCTATGGGTACTCTTCTTTCCCCTTATCCCCCCAAGTTAAAAAGGAGCCACACACGCTATTGAGAGATTCAGCTAGCTCCCAACTCGCCTCGCAAGGCCGAGCTACCACTCCTCACTGAGCTGGGTGTCCCAACTCCCACAAGATAAGTCAGTGAAGTAGATATTTTTGCAGGGTAACATTATGCAAACAAAAGAGATCCTTCATCCTTCTCCTCCCTTCATTATATAGAGTTTCGAAGTCCCTTGCTTTCCTAAAATCTCATTTAATTAAAGTTTTAAAAATTAAATCCT
>JASDQU010503916.1:74053-84851 GCA_032191745.1 Picea mariana
TAATGAATTTTTGAGGGTTTGTTGCACTGCTTCTCTTGAAAATAATTTGCAGAGATGAAATATTATTTGCAAACCTATACACCCAGAGTGAAAAATTTCCAGTCAAGAGATGATCCTATGAATTATAGGGTTATAACAGTGGCTCCTTCTGGGGATGGCAACTCTTTTGGGAGGTGTCAAGAACCACGTACCTATGAACATGCAAACCAGTGCTTTATCCATTGGGCTGATCCCAAAATCTTATTCTGCAACCTGCACCTGTTTTGATCTTGCAACTAAAATGAAATTAAGATAAACACTGTTGAAAAAGGGATGCTCAGAATGTTGAGCTTATTCGAAACTGCTACCTACCCTACACTACTGACAATTTCGTCATTCTAAATGATACAAATAATGCCAATGCAGCCAATACAGTAGTTGTTAAGACCAGAGGATTGTTTTACTGCTTGTTAGCACAGTGAAAAGCGCAGCTTGACCTTTTGCCCATCGACTCAAAACTACAAAGTGAAAAGGCCACTACTGAAAACGTGATTGATATTTACCATAGAGACCTCAACAATCTTGAAGAACAAAAGTACTGCCAGAGATAGATTGAGGCTCTGTAGTGAAAAAATTCTCCATATAGGTAGCTATAGGATCAAGGTAGAAATGACATGTTCCTTGATTTTTGGATTATTCCAAGTGAGCGACATGCTCTAGCACTGTAACTATATTATTTTCATCCTCATGCATTTCCTGAAATGGCTGCAACTACTCTGATGGGCTTTGTAATGCGACTTCTGCTGAACACACCCCTGTAACTGACTACTTGATCATGTCAATATCATAACATCTTTTTATCTCATGACTGGTGAATGAAGAATGATTTTGACCACATAGGCCATCCAACCGATCAGCTATTGGATACTGAAAAGACTGACAAGACTGTTGCATTGATTCAAATGAAATTTCCTTACCTTTTATGTATTTATCCTTCAACACTTGTCCAAGAGTCTCCTTCAAAACTTGAAATGAATTAAAGCACAATGGTACAATGGTACAGAGTTATTGTGGATTAATTCATAATTTGTCTCAGGCTCTAAGCTTTCATCAAGAATTTGAAAATCAATCTAGGTCAAGAGCTACGATTCTGGGTTTAGAAAAACCTTCATATCCTTAATGGCATCTTCAACTGATTGATCAAAGAAATTTATGTTTTCACTATGGTCAACTGGCCTAGAGTTTCTTTTCAGAAATTGAAAAGATGAGAAACATAAGGGAAAAGTGTTTTCACTTACTCTGAGATTTTCTGCACTTTGATCCTTGCTGTCATAATTTCCATGTGCAGATTGATTGTCATATCTAAGCTGTAACCGATCTTCTTCCCGCCAACAACATGTTGTTGGTTTCTCTGAACAGTCAACCTCTATTTTAGCTTCATGATCATCATCATATTGGTCACACTTGGGTGGATAATCCAAGTAAGGAATGTCGTCGAACATGCACATCATATCAGTGGGTTGTTCCTCTGCAAATTGAGATGGAGCTTCATCTTTGACTGTATTGTGAATTGAATACATGAAATAATCATTATCCAAACCATGGTACCAAGGATGAACAGAAAAATGTTTGGGAATAGTGAACTTTTCTTTCTCTGAGATCAATGGAACATGATGTCTTTGGACAACAAGCTCATCTTTCCTATTGATCCTCTGCATCATCTCTTTCATGGCACTGGCCAAAATGTCCATTTTAGCTTCTAATGACTTCAGATACTCCTTTTCTTTGTTCTTTACCTTTGACCTTTTGATCAGCAAGTTGGACTCCACATAAACTGCAATGTTCTGCATTTCTTCAAGGCTTGCAGTGTTCATTTCTCTTAATTGGAATGCCATCTCATGATCAAAGGCATTTGGGAAATGCAAGTGGGCTGATCCTGGGGGTTGCTTTATATCAACAGGCATTGCATTATATACCTTATTGAACCTTGCTGAAAACTATTGTACTATTTCCCCTGGCTGTCTTTTCAAATGGTCATACTCTTCCAAGATGAGAAAAACATTTCTCATGATCACCCACCTATCTAAGAAAACTTTCATGAACTGCTGAAAATTTCTGATGCTTGCGGCTGACAGATTTCTAAACCAATTTTTAACTTTACCTTGCAAAGACAAGGAAAACATCCTGATACAGACATGATCATCTTCAACCTCATAAAGGTCAAGTAAATCCTCAAGGTTTTTAATATTCTTTTCAGTAGTGATCTTCCCATTTTCTCCATCAAACCTAGGCAGATTATTGATGTAGTTGACAGGGAGGTCATGGAGAATAGGAGGCAAATCTAGAGGCTGGTATCAGTCTGAGAATTTTGCAAGCATAGGAGATGAATCAAGAGGCTTACAACCATCCAGAGGTTTAGCATGAGTAGGATATAAAGCAGGGGGCTTATGTCTCACTAGGGTTTCTACAGGTGCATCTGGGATGTGCACAGGTGTATGAGCATGTACATAATCTACAATTTGGGGTTTAATCTCTTGAGACTCTTCAGGTTGAAAATGATCATCCCGAATTTCAACAATATACTCTAGACCAGGATCATGATAAGAGAGAAAGTAATTGCATATGAAACCAAAGATGTCTTGAATGCAATTTGAGCTTAAGTACCTGGTCTTTCTAGGTTGCTTGGTCATGCTTCAAATTCTTCCTCCAGTGGAGTCTTTGAGTCGACACTGTTTGGAGCTGGTTAGAGTCACCAGGTGAATGATCTCAGCCTTCTTATGTCTGTTCATTGTCCACCATCAGTGATCAGATCTAGAGCTTTGAAATGTACTACTGGGGAACTCCCCAGTGGAGTTGCCATTCTGTTAGCACTCTGTAATTTTCCCAAGGCTGAAGAGGCAGTCACAGAGGCAACATCAAAACCACTTCGAGTCTTGGCTCTAGCCCTCCAAGACTTAGAGAGGGATCTCTCTATCTGATATAGATTTTCTTGAAGAGAATATTAGGCTAGCTATGAAGAACGTGGGTTTTCTCTTGGGGTTTTCTGGTTGAGACAACAAAATAAGATCGTTGGGCTATGGGGTCTGTGACAAGTTTGAAATTGAACACAGGTCTATAAGGTATTTCCACAGGGCAAGGTAATGAAAATGCTGGATCCTTTAAAAATATTTATTGATGTAAAAGAGAAACAGACGAGATAATCAACTACAACAAAAAAGCATTCAAGAATTTCTTCATTGTAGTATCAGAGGAAAACATTAAGATTCTCAAAAGCATTGCACAGAGTATCAAGGATAAATTATGCGTTAAATCTCCTTTTGAAAATTAGAAGGGGAAAAACATAATGAATATTGATTAGAATCACATTCGACAAATCAAGAAAAACTTCACCAATCATCGACATACAGGAATCCTGTGAAAAAGTCCCTTTGTATTCCTGGTGAATTAAAAAAATGTTACAAAGAATAGCCTTCCTGGGCGTGAGATCAACAAAACTTACATTAAAAATCATCTCTGAATAAATAGGGGAGATCTCCCAACAAGTTTTGTGTGTCGGTTTTAACTGCCTCGGCCAAAAATAGCCACGAATCCCCCAAATTCTGGAACTGCCTGCCATGAAAGACGGGCCTAATTTCTGCAAAAAAGGGGTCCGAACAGACATCTGTTTCTCTTCAATGATGATACCTGGGAAAAATCTAAAGGATTTTATTGGAGATGGGCATGTGCTGGACAAAAACCTCCTTCAGTTTCACCAAATTCGTCCCCATTTGGCCGTAACAGCTCCCGCAAAATAAAGACTGTAATGGAAAAGCGAAAATATGGAAAAAAGGGCCTCGAAGATGGCTTCGATTCTCCCTTCTCGTGGCATTTGTGAAAAAAATGAGAGAGGTTTTTGTTATTCATCCCATTACGGAGAAAAAACTCTCTTGGGTTTTGAAAATTCGTCTTCATTTGCCCAGACTATCCTCCGGAAAAAGATGTGTTGAACAGGCAAAAATGGTGAAAATGAGAAAAGCGGTTTTGTTTTCAGGAAGGTGGTATTCCGGACCCCCCTGAGGTGGTAAGAGGTTTTTTTTTCGGGGGGGGTCCGCTGGAATAGGGAGCTTATACCTGTCCGGGGGGTGGTATTGGGAAACCATCATTCCGGACCCACCCCTCTCGTTAAGTTTCGGATAGTGAGGGGGGATTCGGAATTTTTAAAATCCGTCGATTTTTGTTTGATATGAATGGAGTGTACGTGGAGTTGGGGTAGACTTAGGATAGCACTTTTTAGTTTTTTAGTTTTTTGTTATATTATGTATTGTTTCAAATTTAATATATTTTATTGTTTTATTTATGTTATATAGTTTTGTACGTTTTTGTTTGGTTTTTTGTTTTAAATGTTTATTCATATGTTTTGTTAATATATGTTTTTTATTGTTTTATAATGTTTTGTGTTTTTATAATTTGTTTTGTCTTTTATTTAATATTAAATTAACAAAACAATATCCTAGTTAGTTAAACTAACTTAATTATTAATTAACCGATTAATTATTAACTAATCCAGCCTATTAAACTAACTATATTATTAATTAGTCTAACATAACTAACTAATATAATCATTTGTTTATTATCCTAAGTGGATTTATTCAGAGAGGGGTAAGATTAGCGAATGAGTGAATGAATGAAGGGTGAGGAACTGACAGGTGTAGCGTGAATGAAGGATGTAGCCTGGAGCAAAGGAGGCCTAAAGCAATGGATGGATGACGCGTTGGGATAGGGCCTGCCGGAAAAACCCGCCTCATTCCGGACCCCCCCCCCCCACCATTAAAGGGAGAACGATCGGGGGGGGTTCCGGAATCACCTGTGGACCGTCTATTTGTGCGCCTCCATGACAATGGTAGATCTGTGCGCACTTTTTAATCACCATTCCGGACCGGGCCCCCACCGTTAAAAGCAGAACATTCGAGGGGGTCCGGAATCCACTCTCAGCCGCTGATTTACACGCCGCTAGATCGACTGTCAATCTAAGCACATTCTTTATTCTCCAGGTGTGAATGTCGTATATGAGGCAAAACCTAGGCTTAATGACTTTTTGAGGGTTTGGTGCACTGCTTCTCTTGAAAATAATTTGTAGAGATGAAATATTATTTGCAAACCTATACACCCAGAGTGAAAAATTTCTAGTCAACAGATGATCCTATGAATTATAGGGTTATAACACGCGCATTTCTTGGTCCAAACAAACTTCTTGTTTTTCTTCTGCAATTTCGTGATCGGATTTGCTATCTTCGAAAATCCCTCGAAGAACCATTAATGGTATCTTGCTAAACCCATGAAGCTACGCACTTCTGGGACATTCGTCGGTGTAGGCCATTCCATAATAGCCTCGACCTTGGCTAGATCCATGGCGATACCTTCACTAAAAATGACATGCCCTAAGTAGTGAATCTTCGATTGATAGAATGAGCATTTGGATAACTTCCCATACAATTTGTGCTCTCGAAGAAACTATAGTACCAAGCGTAAGTGCTCGTCATGCTCCTCTATCATCCGAGAGTAAATCAAAATGCCATCAATGAATACTTGGAAGAACCTGTCCAAGTATTCACGGAACACCCCATTCATCAAACTCATAAATACCCCCGGGGCATTTTTTAGTACAAACGGTAAAACAGTAAACTTGTAATGTCCAAACCTCATCTTAAAGGCGGTCTTAGGTACATCATCCTCCTTGATCTGTAACTCGTGGTACCCTGATCGCAAATCGATCTTTGAGAACACTGTCGCGCCCTTCATTTAATCGAACAGATCATCAATCCTCAACAACGGATATTGGTTCTTGATCATGGCCTTGTTCAATTGACAGTAGTCAATGTAGAGCCTCCATGACCCATCCTTCTTTCGTATGAAAATAATAGGTGCACCCCACAGTGACACACTTGGACATATCAGTCTAAGGTCCATCAATTCTTTCAGTTGCATTCTCAATTCCTGTAACTCTGGGGTCGACATTCGATAAGGCGTTCTAGCTATTGATTCAGTTCCCGGTTTTAGGTCTATAGTAAACTCCAATTTCCTCTTCGATGGCATACCAAGTAACTCCTCCAGAAATACGTCCACAAATTCTCTCACCATCGGAAGGTGTTCTAGACATTCTGCTACTCCCTTCTCATTTAACGCAAGGATCACATAAAGCTTGCACCCCTTGCACATGCTCTTCCATAGCTGCAAGGAAGAGATGAACCTCAGAGAAACTCCTTGGTTCCAACCTACAATCACTCATCCTTGTCCCTCATCATCTACCAAGCTCAACCATTTCGTCTTACAGTTGAGTATCGCCTCATGAGATTCCAACCAGTCCATACCAATCACGATGTCATAAGATCCTAAGATCGTGATGTACACGTTGGTCCTCGTGACAAACTCTGCTAGGTTAAGGGTACAGTCTGTAACCTTTCCTCCAACCTTCTGTTTGGCTCCCAAAGCCATCTCTACGAAGCTAAACTCATCATGTTCGACTGCCTTTACCTTAATCCTTTTTAGTGCTGCACCAGAAATGAAACTTTAGGTAGCACCGAGATCTATCAAAATACTAAGTGTCTGGTCAGTGACGGTACCTGTCATCTCGAGCACACTCGACTCGTGCTCTTCCTGGTGATTATTCACCGCTGCATGAATCCGATGGGCCTTGCCCAAATCTCCCACGGTAGTGGGTCCGACCGATCCAGATGCTCTAGTCTTCTCCACAGGGCAGTCGCGCTAGTAGTGTGGCTCCCCACACATCCAACACCCCTTCTTCGGCTCGGTAGTCCTGGTACCTGAAGTAGAAGATGATGGCCCATCGTCCTAGAATCCTGGTCTATTCTGCTGAACAGGCCTAAACTGCTACTGCTATGGTCAACACTGTTGTTGAAGCTGTGGTCCCTGATAAGGTGTCCGTTGTTGAGGTGTCAGTTGCCGAGATGTAGTGAAGGTGGATCCCCTCTGGAAGCCACGATATCCTGGCATATGTATGGCTAGTGTTTGATGTTGTTGTGCACCATATGACACCTTCCCTTCTGGTCTCACTGGAGTCCTGGTCTAACCCCCTTTTATAATCTCCTCCTATGCTATGAGGGCCTTCTGGACAACATCATGCAAGGTTTGAGGCATCAAAATCCTAACCTTTGCACGTATGTTGCCGTTAAGGCTGAACACGAACCTGTTGACCTTAAGTTTCTTAGTGTTAAGATGCAGAGCATACTAGAGCAGCTCCATAAAACGAGCCTCATAATCTGGCACCGTATGGTCTCCCTGTCGTAAGGCATTGAACTCATTGAGATGACACTCAATGAATTCCTATGATAGGTACCTCTCTCGGAACCATTCCTCGAATAGTTCCCATGACACATCTTCGACGACCATGTTCAGTTGTGGTAGGAGCATCTTCCACCATAGAATAGCACTCCCCTTCAGTTGAAATACCATCATGCATACCTTCATGTTGGAGGTATAATCGCGAAGTGCAAAGCACATTGTCATGCTCTCCAACCATGCCTTGGCAACTGCATCGTCCGGGGCACCAAAGAACTCAGGAAATTTGACCTTCTTGAGTTCACGGTGAATTCTATCAGTACTGAACAGAGTGCATGGTGGACCCTCATGGAGTGTTGGCACTCTGGCCTCATCTCTATCCAAACGGCTGATCAGTGCCTCAGACATGCGCTGCAAAGATCTCATCATTCCGACCACATCAACAACTGCTATTTGCTCCTGCCTGACAACTCGTTCGTCTCCCTGGGGGTTAGACCCCTCAAGAATGGTTTCTACTGGAGGTGTTGCGACTCCACCCCTAGCACCTCTTCATCTTCCTCCACGAAGTCCTCTAACCATGATTACCTACACGAATACAAGTCAACTCAATTAGCAACATTATAATCAAATCGTATCAACGAAAGCCGTAGTGATCCCAAGTCGCGGGTTGAACCCGCTTTGATACCATATGTAACATCCCCATCGATAAGGCCACAACAAAAGCCAATTTTTTTTTAGTGTGTGTGTTTGAAGAATTAAGGGCAAGAGGGAAACAACGACAAAAGTTTGACCACACCCTAGACGACGAACAAAAGCACGCAACCTAGGCAACATGAAACTATGACACCACGCACAGACACAAGGGCAACCATGAAAAACAAACACAGAATAACTAGGAGTAACGACTAACTGACCAACATAACCAGACACGCCTGCAATCTAAGGGGCAACTTACCCTTCCCGACATAATGACATTGACGAACAAGACTAGGTCCTCTAGGCACACGAACCAACGCATGTGCCCCAGTAAACATACAACGCTCAACCACGCTCACATGGTAGGCACCGAATCTAACCAAGATATCATTCACCGCTAACCCATCAGGCACACCATGATCCCCTCATCAGGAACCATGTCATCCCCAGAAGAGAGGCACGACAGTAACCCTGGCGCAAAACAAAAAGGGACCAAGACTCAAGAAAGCTTCAATGCACTAGGAACCGAATAATGACTGGGAGACTATACCTACCCCACACAAGGTTGATGAGACATAAGAGGATGAATACAAGGGGTGATTCTAGCCCACACGACATCGTCCCCGACCCCCACCAATCACCTAGTCTAACTCGTCTACTGTTACAAGTGTTTGACAAGATTAACCCTCTAAATTAAGCAAGTCCAACCTTTAAAATAGTCTTTAATTTACCATTTGATTAACATTAAATAACTTAAAAAAAATCCAAATGGACATTCTATCTAACACCTCAGTCATTCAATTCAATCGAAAGAGCATCAACTACGAATCGATTAGGAAAATCTGCATTGAAATTTATCATTAATTACAATTTAATTAACATTGATTTCGCGTCATTTCGACAATCTTCTCTAAAATGAAAAGTCTAAATTAAATAAATTAAGTACATATACGCCCATCTAAATCTTCAAGTCTAATTTACCAGGTTAGACAACAACTATCTCACTTAACTTTTAACACATAAATAATTTAGCACGCCTAAATGACTACTACTTAGCAACTTGCGAATATGATTAACCTTAAGTACAATCCAATACAATCTAACCCATAACTAGCCTTAAGGAATACATAAATGCTATGCCTTCAACTCGACAATACATATTTGAATAACAATTAATTTGCATTAATAAATACAAGGCATTTACGCATAAATAGATAAATAAAATGCAAGCTACTTAACCTTAAAGAATGTGTAGACTTGCCTCCTTCCAGGTTAGCATACATGACTGTAGTGATAAAAATTTTCCATCAATTACCAGGCATTCAACTTAGGAATAAATGATTAAGTTTACAAAGGATAGCAAATAACTATAACGCATTCAACCCCATGCAGAGAAGTATCTATGAGGATTACACATCAATAACTAAATCGTTGAGCCCGAGATTCGGAATACGCTTCAATACATAATCGACCGAGCGAGAGATTGGAAAATCCATGCAATCTTGGTCTCAATTTAAGGGTAGCATCATGAGCATTTTAAACAACAATACAATCAACTTTCTAAGGGAAAAAATGTGGGTAATTAATGCAAATTCAGTCCCACATTCAAGGCAAGTCGTGGTCCATCAAGGCAACGAAACAATCAATAGTTTTATTAGCAAAAATTTCGGGGGCGTGTAACAGCAAAACTGTCAAGCATTTTAACCTCAATTCTGTGGTAAACTACAGTAACATCAGTCATTATTAAATGTCAAAAACCATGGGTATTCAACAGGGAGACGCAACATCAATTTAATTGGCAAAAACGTAATCTTTAAACAACAAACGCAGTCAGCCTGGGTGGGGCATTTTGTGGTCTTGAAAGCAGAAAAACACAGTCACGATTTTATCTGCAACCGTGGGCATTCAATCAGCGTTTCAGCCAACCTTCAACGAGCAAAAAAGTGGTCAAAAATAGAAGAACACAGGCATGATTTTGACTGTAATCTGTGGGCATTAATAGGAATAACTCAGCCTCATTTAAATGCAAATCTGTGGCACCAACAGGAATCAAATAGCAAAAGATTTTTAATGCTAAACTCAGTCGACCATTAAGGAAAAAATTGCCCCAAAGGTAAAATGAAATCGAGTCCATAGAGGTGGCGAAATCGCCAGGCAACACGATATTCAGACAACAACTCATTTTCTAGGCAACACGCAGAGTTGAATAACAATAAAAACGTTTCCATTCGACTAGGATACTAATTATACAACGCAGAATATAACTTAACCAAGAATAAAATCGCAGGGTTAAAATTATCCTTCAAAACAAATGCAGAGTTATAAATTGACCAAGATTAAAGAGTAGGGTCAAAGATCCATCCAGATATAAAAATGGGGTAAAAACGAGATAACAATGAGATAAATCATGCGGAGTTAAAAAAAAAAAAAACTTCGCCAACAATCACATTGCAGGGTTAAATAAACGCATCAGGGCGCAAGGTGAACCAACAGCCAAGGACAAACATCAGAGGTAGATGGCTGACAGGTGTGTCTTTCGATCATCATCCTCGCACAGAAAAGTAGGGCGTTGAGATCCATAGGTCTACTAACACTGAAGCGACGACTATAGATCAGGCTCCCGGCCGACGGCTCAGGCGAGGACTAATGAGCTAGGGATGAAAGGAAAAACAACCACAATGGTCACAATCAATACATGCAAGGTGGTCAAGACATGCGGGGAGATGAAGGCCATGAGAGTCTATCAATCATCAAGCAAGGCTAAGAAAAATTCCAGACATCAATCTAGACAATCAATTTACTTACTCCATTAAACATGTATATCCAAGCATAAATCCTACAACAATAT
>JASDQU010503917.1:69446-86926 GCA_032191745.1 Picea mariana
ATAGTTTTAACAAAAGATCCCCACCATTCGATTTTTTGTATTGATTTTGGTTTGATTTTTGATCACATTTCTTTCATGAAACTTTTGACTATTCGATTTTTGTAAACTTACCAAACTTTGCAATTAAACCATGTTGTATGCACTTATGTTGTTTTGAGCACATTTGTTACCCATGATTTTGGTCATCTAAATGGTGTATTAACAATGGTGTACTCAGGCTCTCAACAAGAAATTTCTCCTAAGAAAAAGTGGAATTCATCTCCTTCCAAAAAACATGTTTTTGAAGAGAGTTCACAGGTTGCATATGTCCTAGGGGGAGAGAATGACCCATTCTTGCAGGCTACCTTTAGCTAGGGTGAGAACCTCTCACACTGTGCTCTATACCTAGGGTGAGAAATTTATGTCAAGCTTGGAAAAAGGTGAAATCTCGATGGTTCTAGAAGGGAATCTTCTAGATAATGGGTTGTCATTCGAATGGTTATCATTTTACTAGTTTCCCTGATTTGGTGGGATCATTCTCATCCATGTAACCATCTCATCCTTTTTTATATATTGATGGGACTCTCATGGAGAAGGTTAAGCAAGATTATTTGGAGAATTGGTGAAGGAATTGTGTGACGAACCCAGCTTGAACAAGAGCTTGGAGACTCTAGCAAGTCTATCAAGAGGAATTGGATCTTATTCATGCAAGGATTGAGCAAGTGTGTGTGTTGGAGCCAAGAGTCACCGAAAGGAAGCTAGCGACATCAAGGCGATCAGATTGTATATTCTACTTTCGATTAATATGATATAGTGGCATATCCTTTTCCCATAAAGTCATTCTTACTTTATTGTGTAATTCCTTGATCATACACATAAGTTGACAATTGAATACGTTTAGCTATCTTCACTTTGGTTGGTTTGTGTTGTCTTGGTCTTGACCTCACGAGAGCACCGGAGCGAAGCAGGAGCAACAAATACCCAAGGAAGCGATTCAAAGGTATGTCACTTGTTCCTCCTTATTAGCTATTTCAATGGTCATAACTTAGGGAAAGAGTCATGTCCTGTTCTGTTTTGTTCTAGATCTAGGTGGATCTAGGGAGATCTGTTAGTGTCCGCACCTACCGATTAGTCCGATAACAAAATTGGTGACTCCACTGGGGATACAACCCTTTTCTTTGTGGTTTTTGGTGTTTTTCCTTGGCCATTTGCTCTTGCCTTACCTTTCTTCATTTCTTTCAATCTCTGAGTCTTCATAACATCCTGATAGACTCTCTGGGTCCAAAAGTCCCTTCAAATTTTTTTTCTTTTTCCAAAATTTTGCCTAGTTTCAGGCCTACTCACACTGAACCCCACAGTGGCCTGTGAGAATTAATTGAGTTTTCAGCCTGCCTTTTAATCCAGTGCGAGGTTCTCGCACCCTGCTCAAAGGTCACCTGCGAGAATGCTCCATTCTCACACTATGTAGTACTGCTAGCCTGTGAACCCTCTTTAAAAATTTTTGATTTAAGATTTTTGCATGTTCAGATGCCCAGATCAGTATAGGTGTCTAAAAAGAACTTCTAGAACCATTGGTTGATGTTTTCTTGACTTCGGATTTTGTGCATGATTAGTCTTTGGAAATCTAAGGCTCTTCCTGTCCATCTTTTTCTCAACTCTCATCTCTTGACTTTTCTTAGCAAAGATATACTCTCTGATACTAGATCTGAGTACTTGTTTGGTTAGGAGCCAGTGATCGGTTTGAAAGTTGAGATTCTTTGTCTTTTTCATTTTCTCATTATTTGGAAGATCATTGTTCTTATGCAATTGAAAAGACTAGTTTTGTCTTCTTGTCATTTTTGTTTCCATTGAAAGATTGGTTTGGGTTTTGTTGATTGATTTTTCATTCGTTATTGGTTTTCCTTACCTTCACCACCATGGTGTAAATCCTTTTTGAAAAGTAAAAAACATTTTTCTTTCAAAAGCATTTTTCGTTTTGAAAATGTTGGAAATTAATTGTTGAAATTGTTGAAAAAGAACAAATAGAGAATTGTCATTACTGCATGATTCATTGAGATTGCATTTTAAAGGAAATTGTGTATTGTAGTTCAAAGTTGTTCCAGAACACTTCTCTTTCCCTCCCGTACATAGGATTCATTGAACAAAATTGATATATTTCATTCCTATCTATGCATTGTTGGGTCAGAGTCTCACACAACATCAGTTTCACCTCCGTTTCCTTCGAGTAACAACAGCTCTTAAAAAACATTGCGCAATTTTAAAACTTAACTAGTAACTCTTTTCTAGGGCTCTATTACACCAACAATTAGCTAGGCTAGCACTTTGGAATAGGTAGAGAGATACACTCTCCAAAGCACAAAACACACAATAGCATCTTGTGTTAAGGAGTGTCAAAATTCCATTTGCAACATTCTGTCCTGGGAAGCCCTTCTCACACAAGGGTCAAACACGAGGTCACATTGATATTGACGAAGTTACTCACCCTGCTTTGTTGATATCGGTGTAGTGATTGTACGTATTACGGGGATCACTTAGAGGTATACCCACAATGATGAGTGGAAGCCTCTTGAGTTGATTTCGGGCTAGATACCTTGCCCTTGTGTGTGGATCAGAATGTTGACTGTCCTCCCAGGATTTATTGTTGTTGGTGGTGACCTTAGTGGCCTATTTTCTTAGGATCTTACACAAGGTGAATGTGAAGGGGCAAGTCTTCATGGTACCTGGAATCGACGTTGGCCAAACTCACTTGGGCTCCTTGGAGGGTATACCCACGATTATGTGTGGGAGCTTTCACCAGGGTGTAAGTCCATTAAGCAGGTCATCAATGTAACTTTTCCACCCTAGCCCAGCCGCTTCTCATCTCATTGTTGTGACGTTGGATTTCATCACCAACTAGTAACTTCAGAATTAGAAGGTCTTGTTTTCTTGGTATTGTTTCCTAGATTTTTTTTACTAGTGCGTGTTGTTTGTTTACCCAAGTTGACCATAAGACTATGTTCGTAAGTTTGTAACTCGTTCACAATTGATCCCCCATGTCGTTCCCGTAGAATGCAGGGTTTATCTCTAGAGCATCCAAAAGGTTCTCAACCCCTGTCTAGAAGCTCACCCGAGGGCTCTCCTCAATAGAGTGAAGTCGAAGACGTCTCCACCCCACAAGTGGAAAGAATTGACTCTCTAGAACATTTCTGAATCACCAATTCTCGAGAGGATTTTCAGCTTCACCCCAATTCTGAGAGGTGTTTTATGCGAACGAATTCTTCTGGAGACTTAATTGTTGTGTATTCTGGATCTCCGACTGGACCTGAAGGCCACGATCCTTTTTGGTCTACTGGCATTTTTAGACAGGACCTTTTTGGTGTAGGATCAGGTGTTGAAGTCTCTGTCTCACCTGTGTTCCCCGAAACCTCTACCCCAGACACAATACCTTCTACTGCTGCTTATTTTCCTGAGACAAATCTCCGCGAGATGACCACACCTTGATTCTCTCTTCAGAAATGGCCCATTCCACAGACACTATGAGTATTTACACCGGGATTACAGCGGTTAGTCAAGCTCCCATCGACACACCGCTCTCGACCAATGTCACCCCGACACTTCCACCCGGGTACCATGCATTGAATGCATCTATTCCCATTCCTACGCGAATCCCATCCAAAACTACTGGTGGTCCCTCTTCATCTGGGCACTCTCCTCCCAACTTCATTCCGACACTTCCTCACTCCCCTTTCAGAGGACCTTTCTCGTCCTCTACCGACAACACTAATCCTAGTAGCATTATTTTGTCATTCACACCAAATTACCAGATTCCTGTTGGTGGACAATTTCACCAAGGAGGTTTGACTCAACCCCCCTTTGTAGGGCAAATTCCTATTGGAACACAAATCCCAATTGGAACACAACCCCCAATTGGAACACAACCCATGATTGGAGGACAACCCCCACCCTACGGACAAAACATACCTCTGTCCTTGGCCCAGTATTGGAACCATCTGATACAACAAAACCCTTAATCAACTGGGGGGCAACAACTTCCAACTGCATCTGTTACACCCCCTAGTATAGGCCAACCATATCCAGGTATGTCCAACCCTATTTTGGGCTCGAATGTTCAAACTCACGTCCCTATTCAAGGATACAATCCCATGAACTTCTTTCCTCCACAACAACCACCGAATCTACCTGGGTCTTTGCATTATATGTAGACTGCTTATGGTCCAACTAGTTTTCCGATAGGACTCCCTCCCCAAAGCCACCAGTACTCGCATGTGAATCGATAGTTACCCTTCCTGGCTACTTTGGATCTCCCGGATTTGTCGATAATTTTAAACGATCCCATCCGTCACTCTCCCCAATGGCCTGCTATACCCACCAAACTACCATCTGACATCCCTAAATTCGATGGAAAAGCGGGAGAGGACCCAAAAAATAACGTCATGACTTTTCATCTCTGGTGCTCATCCAACTCCTTGATGGATGACTCTATCCGGCTACGTCTTTTTCAAAGAACTCTCACAGGTTCTGCTGCGAAGTGGTACATACAATTACCATGAAGTTTCTTCACCGACTTCAACACCATAGCTATGGCTTTCCTCACCCACTACCAATTACTGATCCGTTATGAAACGGGGACCGATATTTTGAGTTCCTTCAAACAAAACAAAGCCACTCACATATCCGATCACATTCATGAGTGGAGAAGAATACAACGTCTCATCAAACTCGAACTTCCCGATCAGTTGCTGGCAGAGTGGTTCACAAAATCATTTGTGAATGACATCGCTCATGACATCACCATGGGTGGAGTTGTCACAGAAGAACATGCCATAAGTCGTGCTCAATACCTTGATCTCGTTTACTCACAAACGGGTACTCTTTACGACTTACTCCCTGATGCACCTTGTCCTTCCACTTCTTCCACTTCAACTACTCCAGCTACTTCTCACGTAGCCGACGGTGTGATTGGAACTTTCAATGCTCAACCACATTCCGCCTCAAGCACTCACCCCAAACCTACTTATAATGTTCAAAATGCTCCATCTCCTACCCCTCCCACCGGTAAGACTTCTGAGGTAAATGCTGTCCAATCTACACTAGTTGGTAAAAACAAATCTCGAAAGGGAAAGGGTAAGAATAAGGAGGAAAAAAATACTTCTCAAGCAGAGAGAACCAAAACCCTCTCTGTTGACGATAGGGATAAGCGCAAGCCCCGATACCCTTGCCTTATCTGTGGTGATGATCACTACACGAAGGATTGTCCATGATGTGCTGAGGTCACTAAGTTCCTTCAAGGAGCTCCGAAACCACCTACTCCGGCCGTTTTGTCCCAACCCTTCCCCTCTCAACAACAGGCCCAATTGGTCATTCACGACCAACCCTCCCCTTCTACTACATCTTATGTATTGATGTGTACTGGCGATTCAAAGAAGAATGACATCGCACTCACCACTCGATCCAAAGATTATTCTCCCTCTAAAGAGAAGGTTGATGATCTACCTCCTTCATTGGTACAACCCTCTCCTACGACTCCACCTACCAANATTGGCACATTTCTTCAACCCCCTCCAAAGGGCGTCGTTCAAAAATCGGCTTTCAATCCTTATGCTCGTGCTGCACAGAACTACAACATTGTTGAAGATTTGGCACAAGCACCTTCTACGATGTTAGCCCTCGAAGTCCTCCAAAGTTGTCCCACACAACGGAAGGAACTGTTGAAAGCTATCAGTGGAATCGACCCGACGGACACGAATTTAATAATTTTTGACTTGGAAGATCACATTCCAAGGTTACCCCCTCAACTCGCTTTCCAAATTCAAGTGATTGTCTTCGACAAAGGCATTTGTCGAACCATTATTGATGAGGGTGCCTCGACGTGTGTCATGTCTATTACCTGCTGGAAAGCCATTGACTCTCCCTCTTTGAATGAATCCCATAACACTCTCAAAGCCTTCAATGGATCTAGTTTTAATCCCTACGGTGTTCTTCCTTTGTTGCCAATCATGCTAGAAGGCAAAATGGTCCAAGTCAAAGTGGAAGTCTTCGATGCTCCTCTCGATTACAATCTTCTACATGGCCGTAGCTGAATCGATTCCATGCATGCAGTTGTGTCGACTCTCTTTCTTGTCGTACATTTCCCCCATCATGGAAAGGTCATCACCATTGACCAATTAGCCTTCTTTAACTCAGATATGCGTACTGGCAACATACCATTCATTGCTAAAACCCCACTGGGTTACGAGAACGTCGGTGTAGGCCTTATTAAAGACTCTTTGTTAATGGGTACTTTCCCCATTCCACCGCTCGATGTTCCATGCTCGTCCATTTCTTCAATCAATATGATCTCCACCTAGATTCATGGAACCCCTGCATCACATGACCCATGGATGGTACCTGACCCTCACGATCATCTTCGTTACGGCGACGAAATGCTGTTAAGTCCGGTCGAATCTGCCTACCAGGCCATTCAATCAACAACACCTTCTATCCCCCCTCTTGATGAGTTATCTCCAGATCCTTTCCGTGTAATTTTTCCCACAGACAAGATGATCATGTCCGTCATGGAAGACACCCCTTGGGACGATGGCCATCACTGTTCCATCCTCTTTCCGGAGCAACATACCATCAAGAACTACCAATGGATCTCGACCCTGTCGATCGTTGTTGTCATTTCAACCATTCCTGAGTCCACATAGATGTGTTTTCCGAAGGGAACCTAAGAAACATCTCACCCACTATTCCCATCGACATATCCAACAAACCTAGAATTGTCAAAAATGTGCATATTGGAGCTTCGTGTTCCCCTGAAAAAATCGTCACCTAAACGTCACTTTTCAAAGAGTTTTGTGACATCTTCGCCTGGAGCTACGAAGAAATTCCAGGCATCGACCCTGACATTGTGATACATGAGATCAAGACATACCCAGACGCCAAACTCGTCCGGCAACGCCTTCATCTAGTTCACCCCCGTAAAGCGGCTGCAATCAAATTTGAAGTCGAGAAACTTCTTAAAGCCGACTTTATTTACCCAGTGGCCTTCACTGATTGGGTTTCCAATCTTGTCCCGATTGACAAGAAACAAGGCACGATTCGTGTATGAGTTGATTATAGGGATATTAAAAAAGCTTGTCCTAAAGACAACTTTTCTACCCCCTTCGTTAATCAGATTGTCGACGATTGTGCTGGAAGCGAAATCTTCTCTCTAATGGATGGTTTGTCCGGATATAATCAAATCAATATTGTTCCCGAGGATCAACACAAAACTACTTTTATTTGTCCTTGGGGCACTTTTGCCTATCGGAAACTCCTATTCGGTCTCAAGAACGTTGGCGCAACTTTTCAATGCGCTATGTCTTATGCCTTCCATGATATCAAGCACATCGTGCAACCATATCTTGACGACTTACCTGCTCATTCCATGCGCCGAGTCGATCATCCAATCCACCTCCGAGCCATTTTTGTCCACTGTTAGTTTTACCACATATGCTTGAACCCTCACAAGTGCGTTTTCTACGTGGAATCCGACCGACTTCTAGGATTTATTGTTTTGCATCAAGGGATCAGGGTATATCCTTTAAAGGTCGAGGTGATCCTTAATCTCCCTCCTCCTTCTACACTCCGCTAGTTACAAAGTTTGCAAGGGAAAGAAAACTTTCTTCGTCGTTTCATCTCAAGCTACGCCGAGATAACTCGTGGATTTACACGACTCCTCAAAAAGGGGTCCGAGTTCGTATGGGATACCATCACAAACAAAGCCTTCGAAGCTTTGAAACTGTCCCTGATATGTGCTCCGCTTCTCTTCCCCCCCGATTACAGTCGCGATTATTTCCTCTACCTCGCAGCCTCGGATTACACTATTGGTATGCTTCTCATCCAAAAGGATGATTCTAACGATGAACATGTTATCTATTACTTGAGTCGAAGTCTAACGCCTACTGAAACCAAGTATTTACATGTCGAAAAACTAGCCTTGGCAGCCGTCCAAGAAGTTCAATGCTTCTGGCACTATATCCTCTCTCGCAAGACTACAGTGATTTCTAACTGCAACCCTATGCAACACATTCTCACACGTCAATTGCTAGGGGGAAAATACTCCAAATGTATAGTCATACTCCAGGAGTTTGACTTGGAATTCAAATGAGCCAAGTCCAAGAAGTCCTTAGTGTTTACCGAGTTGATATGTGACTTTCCCTACTCTGAAACGGAAAATGTAGCAGCCGATTCATTACCTGATGAATCCCTTTTCCTCATTAGTTACGATGATCTTTGGCATGGTGATATCATCATATATCTCCAAACCAAGACTTTCCACCCCAATCTGTCCAGTACTGACCAGCGTCGAATACGCTACCAAGCCCGTCAATATATTATCCTCGGGGACACTCTTTATCGTCGAGGGATTGACTCAGTTTTTTGACGCTGCCTCACGTTCGACGAAGCCGAGAAATCCTTAAATAACTGCCATTATGGAGCCTGTGGTGGTCATATGTCCGGGTATGCTACTGCCCAAAAGATCTTATGCGCAAGATATTTTTGGCCTTCGTTATTTAACAATTTCATAATTGCCGTCCAAAAATGCCACACTTGCTATACCTATAATCATAAGATATGGTCACGCCCCACTCCTCTTCACCTTGTGGTCTCCATTGGTCCCTTTGAGAAATGGGGCATCGATTTCATGACATGTCACCCTCAATCAGAAGGGGGGCATGGAAACATTATTGTAGCCATAGATTATTTTACGAAATGGGCCGAGGCGATGCCGACATTTGACAATACTGGAAAAACCGTAGCATTATTCATTTTCAATCACATCATATCTCGTTTTGGTGTTCCTCAAGTTATCGTCACCGATCATGGTATTCACTTTAGAAACTTCATGATGTCCGAACTCGCTGAAAATTTGGGTCTTCGCCATGAAAACTCAACGCTCTATTACCCACAAGCCAACGGCCAAGTTGACGCAATTAACAAAGTTCTCATAACCATGCTTCGATGAATGATAGGGATTCACAAAACAAGTTGGCATACAATGTTGTTTTCAGCATTGTGGGCTTATAGGACATCCGTCAAGTCTGCTACTTGGTTTACACCTTTCTGGTTAGTCTATGGTTTGGAAGCCATTCTCCCGAACGAATGCGAGATACCCTCTTTAAAACTAGCTGTCGAACTCCTACCCAACACTTCTGCTGAAGAAGAACATCTGTTGTACCTTATGCAATTAGAAGAAACTCGATGCAATGCTACCCTAGTCATAGAAACCTAGAAGAAATGTGTCAAGGCCCAATACGACAAACATGTCAAGCCTCGCATTTTCTCTGAAGGAGATCTAGTTCTCCTCTACGAACAAGATCGAGATCTGCTAGGGGCTGGAAAATTCGAAGCCATGTGGCGAGGTCCTTATATCATTAAATGAGTTTTGGAAAAAGGAGCTTACGAGTTAGTAGATTACAATGGTATCCCTTTAAGTGAACCCAGAAATGGGTTGTACTTGAAGAAGTACTATGCATAAGATCACCTGTGCACGAGTACTTGTATTTTTATTGTATCATACTTCTTGTGTGTTACTGTAGTTTGCTTTTGTCGTTATCTGGTCTTCGCCCTTATGTGACGTTGTGTTTGATTTCCAGATGTCGGAGTCTTTGCTACCCTACTTTGGCTTTGCTGATGGCGCTAGCCGTAGCACTAAGAACCTTGCTTCCGTTGCATGGGCAATTTACGCCCCTGCAAATGAACTTGTCTCTTTACGAGGTGTATGCCTCAACCGTGCGACCAACAATATTGCAGAGTATAGTGCCGTTATCGAATTATTGATTGATGCTATCTCACTCGATATCCGTCACTTGGTTGTGTGACTCGATTCACATCTCATAGTACTACAGTTAAGTAATGTCTATACTATTCAAAGTCCTACTTTGTTACAGGTGTATTTGCGAATTCACCTCTTAGAACATTATTTTGATTATATTGAATATCAACATATTCCTAGATGTCTAAATACATTAACTGATGCATTAGCTAACTATGTATTAGACAGACATTTGGGTCATTTATAAATCAATCACATCACAAACATCACACAACACAAGATAAGCCGGTAGACGCCATATGTATATATAACGATCAAAAAGTTTTTTACAAAAAGTTCTGTCTGAGGACCAAAATTTCAAAATCTAAAGCTCATAGCTTCTACAAAGTGACGTCATGGATGACGTTCACGGTAACACATGACTGCCTAGGCAACCCTACGAAGCAGTCGACCAATAGACTCTGACACTTCCACTGTATGACACTAATAACATCGTGGAACCTCTCCAAGAGGCATGTCTGGAATGTCTGTTGTCAAACCCTCTAGGTTTTGTTCCACTGCTTCATAATCTTTAGCGTCCCATCATGACACTAGAGCTACCTCTCCTCATCGCTGAATAGGAGAAGTACCCAGAGGTCGATAAGGTCCCACGTCTGTGTCATCAAAAAGAATTTTGTAATTAGACCTTGGACGAACATAAAAACATTTGCATATGATAAAATTCACAAAAAACATTTAAAAAGTGAAAAATGTGTGTACGAGATCTCCCCACTGAGCACCCTTAGGCAAGACCAAGTCCGGGTCTCCTCGAAATTCCAACCTAGCATAGGCATAATCATCGACCATCAACATCTGTGGTCGCAACCAGTCAAAGAAATGATCATTGTATTTGATAATTGGTCCGGCTACGTGCCTAGCCATGAGTTTACACCACCTCAGCATTCTTGGATCCTCTGGAGTCGGTAGATCCCACTTGACCTACAATCTTAGTAAAGGAACCCTCTCAAGGAAGAAGGACACCAACAATGACCCGTACTCGAATTGCTTCAGGTCGCCTCTTCTGCTTTTAGTCAACTGCCTCTTCATGCTGCGAAGGACTGCATCTGCCCAGTTGAAAACCTGAGGCTCAGTACACTCTATGGAATACTGAAAGTATCTCTGGAGAGCCATGTGAGGAGCAACACTCCTAGCCATACCAGCAATTGTGAACAAAATAGTGCGAAGGGACAAATCTCGCACCCCCCAAATGGATACCTTTCCTTTGCTCCTTTTTGCCTCTAGAACACAGTGCAAACAATAGTATGCACTCATAGGCAGCCCACCACCTCTGCTACCAGTCAAGCTCATGTGGTACCCACACCATGATAGTCCTGTCAAGAAGTAAATGTCCTCGATGTCCAAGGACAATGTATGGACCCCTACATGGAATACTTGTTGATCCGGGTCCCACATATGCACAAGGTACTCCAATAGCCTGACTTGGGCCCTCATGCCCAGGATACGAAAGAATTTTAGAATCCCACAGTTCCACAAAGTGGCAATGGTGCCCAAATCATTCCCGACAACAATATCATCTTCTTCGTGTTCTCTTTCACACCATTCTAGAACCATGGTGATATCCAAATCCCTGCATAAGAAACATAAGAAGAAGGTCAGCAACTCTATTCAACTTTTGGTATCTTTTTCATTGAGAAAAATTCAATTTTTTTTTGTGCTTTGTGGTTCTCGTAGGTTCCCTTTAGGCACAGTGCAATATTTTCACAGTTGCCTTTGGGTCCACCTGCGAGAATGATGCATTCTCGCAGGTCCCGTGTGTCTGGCCTACGAGAATGGCTGAGCGCATTTTTAACCTTTAAAACAAGTTTAAAAATATGATTTTTACCAATGAAAATGAAAAACTAAACCATGAAAAGATAGAGGATGAGGAGCCTACCTCAATGCCAGAGACAGTTCGTCAAATGGATGCTCGTACCTCCCGTAATCGAGCACCAAAATTCAAAGGTAAAAGAGGGGTTTTGGACTAAATACTGGCAAAGTTATAATGACTATGGTAAAAAGCACTTTTACTCATTTATATTTACTTTTACCATTTGTTAAATTGGTTTTTTATACTTATTTCATTTATTAAACCTAATGCCTAATACCTTTATGAGTGCAACTCTTGCAGACGTAATGACCTCGACGCTATTACACAAGGATACAGATATTTTTTCTCTTCTTCATCATATGTTTTGATTGTTTTTCATGGTTTTTGTACAAAACCTCGAGATGGGTCTTTCTCCGTTCTCATGCTCAAAAATATATGAGAATGCGATCGAGCATACTTTTATCACTTTTTCAGGCTCAACAAGGTTATACGAAAAAGGAACTCCCTTGGAGTCCTCTTTAAACTCTTTTCAGACTCTCTAAACATGAAAAGATTTCCAAGCGACCTTGCTCTTTTCACGCTCGTTAAAGTATTTGAAGAAAGCATCTATTGGGCAATAATTTATCTCTTTTTCAGTCTCATTAGACTATTTTATGAAAAAGGAACTGAGAGAGTTCTCTTTTAAGTGTTTTTCCAAACTCTATAATCATGAAAAACCTTCGAGTTTTCTATCTTTGGACTTGTTAAACAAACATCGACAGACCCATAATGGGACCGAACCACTCCTTCCTAGGGTTCGTTAAACATACTCCGAGGGACTCGTCAGAAGGATGAGCTTACGTCAACAAGCATATGTTATCCTCCTCAAGCTTGCGTAAAAATAAAGAGGTACTCGCCAGAAATGGTGGGGGAAAATTTGGGAAAGGGATGTGTTTCCGTATTCATATTATTGGCAGTAAGTGTCTCTCTTGAACATGACACCCCCCTATTTATTATTTGAAGCCGGTTTGGGAAATCCATTTGTCTCTCATTCGATTTGCTACAAGGTCATATCCTGAGTTGTCTTTGAGTCAATGCTACCAAATCATTGGTCGTGTCATTCATATGTTCAAGAGAAGTTCATCCGAAACCTTTATTGAGTCGGCCATCTGCAGTTGTCCATTCTCTCCGTGTTGGCCTTCCCTGTGTCCAGTCCAATTTACATCATGCTCTGTTTCACCTTCAAAATTTGTTACTCATTTCATGTCATTGATGGGGGATACATCAAGGCCCTCCTATGATGAGTTTTGTTCTGTCGACTCCAGCTCATTATCCAGAAACAAGACTTAGAAATTCTTTGGTACCTTGGAACTTGCACGCCTCAATGGCAGGTCTCCTCACTTTCGATAGTGGATTTTCATCATTGACCCCTGATCGGAAGATTCCATCAGATATTCGAATTCAACTCATTTATTCACATTTGGTGGATTGTACTAGTGTACCTTGGGAGTCATTGACATTAATGGTGATTTCCCTCACATTTGTTAATGGTTTCATCATTGACCAGTAATCAAGTGGTTTCTACCATGTTCGACTTCGACACATGTAATCACATGGTTAGATTCGTACTTTTGAGTGACGGGAGTGAAGACCCTGGATCTTATCTCTTTGGTCCAGGTTGTGATGGAATATGTATAATTTGCTGACACATAGATCCACTTTGTATGTCTCGTGGCTATGTCATCTCAATTTGAATTTTCTTACATAGATCCACAATGTATTCTTGGTGGCTATGCGATATTTTGATGGAATGGATCCATAGTGTATGATTGGTGGCCATGACCTATGCTTATAGTGTCATTCGTCCATGATCTGAGTATGGGAATGCCTACCTCAGAACTAGTATGATATTCTGCAGATGCTTGGTTGTTGCAGGTTTCCGATTAGGTGCGCTCCTGGTTTCCGACACACACACGCAATTTACAAAGTATTTCAGCTGTCACTAATTCCGGCCTCATACTTTGGGGGGAATTCTGTTACCCATGATTTTGGTCATCTAAATGGTGTATTAACAATGGTGTACTCAGGCTCTCAACAAGAACTTTCTCCTGAGAAAAAGTGGAATTCATCTCCTTCCAAAAAACATGTTTTTGAAGAGAGTTCGCAGGTTGCATATGTCCTAGGGGGTGAGAATGACCCATTCTCGTAGGCTACCTTCAGCTAGGGTGAGAACCTCTCACACTGTGCTCTATTCCTAGGGTGAGAACTTTATGTCAAGCTTGGAAAAGGGTGAAATCTCGATGGTTCTATAAGGGAATCTTCTAGATAATGGGTTGTCATTCGAATGGTTATCATTTTACTGGTTTCCCTGATTTGGTGGGATCATTCTCATCCATGTAACCATCTCATCCTTTCTTATATATTGATGGGAATCTCATGGAGAAGGTTAAGCAAGATTATTTGGAGAATTGGTGAAGGAATTGTGTGAAGAACCCATCTTGAACAAGAGCTTGGAGACTCTAGCAAGTCTATCAAGAGGAATTGGATCTTCTTCATGCAAGGATTGAGCAAGTGTGTGTGTTGGAGCCAAGAGTCACCGAAAGGAAGCTAGCGACATCAAGGCGATTAGGTTGTATCTTCTACTTTCGATTAATATGATACAACAACATATCCTTTTCCCATAAAGTCATTCTTACTTTATTGTGTAATTCCTTGATCATACACATAAGTTGACAATTGAATACCTTTAGCTATCTTCACTTTGGTTGGTTTGTGTTGTCTTGGTCTTGACCTCACAAGAGCACCGAAGTGAAGGGGGAGCAACAAAGACCAAAGGAAGCGATTCAAAGGTATGCCACTTGTTCCTCCTTATTAGCTATTTCAATGGTCATAACTTAGGGAAAGAGTCATGTCCTGTTCTGTTTTGTTCTAGATCCAGGTGGATCTAGGGAGATCTGTTAGTGTCCGCACCTACCAATTAGTCTGATAACAACATTGGTCCTAGCTTGTACTCAATACCAAGGTGGAATATAATGTACAGATTTCCATTACTTCTTAGTATGGTCTTGGGTTTCACAAAACTCTTCACACGTGTTTTGATTAAACACCCTTCCCATCATTTGAGTCATTACAGCGTGTATTGTTAGGCTCGGAGCTATGGCTTTGTTTCATTTTTGCAAACCCTAATTGTATGCTATGCATTGATTCCCCTCTCGTCCAGTATGGCTCCAGTGGTAAGGATTGAACTGAATGGTATCCAAACCCTGCTCTCATACGATAATGCTAGGGAGGATTTGGAAAGGAATGGATGGCATATTTTCATCAAAAAGTTTCAGGGTTTTAATCTTCAGGTCGCCCAGGAGTTCACCTTAACCTTTGATGGTTGTAGGGAAAAAGTTGGTGATGTGCAATTGGAAGTAACCAAAGAGTTCCTAAGTCAAGCCACAGGATTGCCAGCGGTTGGTCAAAAATGGTTTAAAAACGTGAAAGTGGAGGAAGTCCCTTGGACCCTACTATTTACATCGCGAAAAATAACTAGCTGTGATAGAGGTATGCCAATTTCATTCCTGAAAACTCAGTGGCATGATTTACTCTTTGTAGTGAAGAAATTTATCACATGTGAGGGATGGTTCAGACTTGTTTTTCTATATCATTTACGCCTGCTTATGAGTTTTATTGGTTTTCCGTTGAATAAGCCTTGTTACCGAATCATAAGTCTATATAAAATGGGGAAAAGATTTAAGAAACATAGGTCAGATTCAAGTCTTTTTCATCATGGCCTGATTAAAATCATCCTCATGCATCAGTTAGAGTCACAAAATGACTGTTGGGATTCATTTATTACGCGAAATGGTTTTGGTAACCCTGAATTAGGAGAAGTAGATAAGCCAGTCGTTGAGGAAACCCTTATGAACCCGACGACCTCTCTTCCACCTCCCTAGGCTTGTGATTTTTCCCCTAACAACAAACCCTTGAGATACCCTAAGGTCATTCAACAGGACAGTCAACCGGTTACACATCCAAAGGATTGTATTAAAACTATGAAGAAACCTACAGAAAATAAGTTAAAAGGTAGTGTTGATGTCAATTTAAAAAACAAAAGAGCTGGTCGGTTAATTTCTCGAAGTCTTTGAAATAAAACAAAATCCCGTGTAGACCTGATCAGCATGATTGAAATAAATGAAAGCTCAGACTTAGAAATTGACAAATTCTTTTCTGAAGAAGACCCTGTGTCATTCGGGTTATACCCTGACCAACCCTATAACTTTGTCGATAATTTGCCTCCTTGTTTGAAAGATAACCCAGAGTTTCCTAGTATCCAGCTCTATAATAAATCTACTATCTATATGTAGGGTTCTCCGATCTGTAATCTTGTTTGTTCTAATGCAAATGCCTCACAATCACACTGTGATGTATGCCTATCGTGGATCGACAGATACTATACTGATGTCCCGTTTCTACAGTCACGGGTCAAGTTTTTAAAAGACAAGGTTGATATGTTAACAAAAAAAAATAACAGGCTTGAATCCATCATCCAAGGGAAGGAGAAGCATTTGAAAACCACAGGTCATGTGATTTTTAAAAACGTAGAGGCAACTACAGCTATCGTTAACTCCAAAGTTTCATGATATGATTTGATTTTATGATTAGAGGTATGATTTTGTTTTATATAGCATGATTATTATCATTCTTAAGTTAGGTTATTTGGTTTGATTGAATAAACTATTTTTATTTATTAGATCAGCCTGTTTTATTTTAAAATGAGATTTCATTTGCTATTATAACTAGCTACATAATCGAAAGATTCTGTAGCTAGTTAAGAAAATTCGAATTGTTTAATTTGATGACAGAAAACATATCTGAGATCTTCCTATTTTCTTTTGTTTTTAGGATAATTCAGGAGCCCATGATTTCAAAGATGATATGAGGCACTTTTAAGATCTCCCAGTCATATCTATTATGTATTTTGAATAAAAAGAATTAGACTGTTGTTAGTTTTTTGATATCTAGTGAAATAAGGGTGGTTGCATCCCCCTTTATTTTTGAAACCAATTTGATCTCATGAACAGGAAAAAGTTATGTTTCCTGAGACCTATATAAACATATCATTTTGTAAACATTGCATCATCTGGGCCTGGGGCAAGAGTATGGGCATTTTATCACAGACTTGAATGGAACAGAATGCACGTTACAACTTTAGCTTTTCTGTATGATGTTTTGATTCAAGTTATGTTTATGTCGATTTGATAATAGATGGTGATTGCTTTCGTCGTCGTGATTTATTACAAGTTGATATGATTCATTTTTATATGCTGCCCATATTTTATGTTTCAGATATAATATATACACAGTGATCATCTATCCAATTTAAATTAGGAGATTTATCTCTAATTTCTGTTGAATGTTTACATGCAAGTTCTTACAGGAAGATTTATCTCGTCGTAGTTACTTGAAAATCATTAGATCACTGTAACTGTATCCATTTTATGTTTTGTTATCAAAACTCAATCTCCAGCGCATTGTTTCGCTTTTGTTTGGAACAACCTTAAGATCCGTTGTAGGTTTACTTCATGGATAAAGTGGCTGGATATTCTCTATCGAACAGACATTGGATGCGTTAATAGGTTAGTTTGTCATTTTATTTCATTTGCTAGTTTATTTTACAAGTTTATATATATAATATGATTTCCATTATCTATAATTTTCGGTTCAATTGAGTAGTTTAACATTTGATTTCATGAATGTATACATCCCATAAAACAAACCAAAAAAATTAAATAGTATTTTCACTTTCTTTATCACTGTTGTTAAAGGAACCAATTTACATTTGATTTTTACGAGTTTAGATTAAAA
>JASDQU010503917.1:107083-118376 GCA_032191745.1 Picea mariana
CTTGAATGACTGTTATCTCATTGTTTGGCTCATAGCTTGATAAATAGTTTCTTCATTGCTTATTAGACCCTACATTGTGTACTGGTTTATGAGCAATTTGTTCTTCGCCCACTTAAGTTTATTTACTGATTATCAATCCATGAGAGCACTGGTTCATTTGTTTATCATCTTGACTTTCTGAATACTATGTTTGAATTGAGTTATCCCACTGATCAATCTACACAAAACACAAAAAACATTTTTACTTGAAGTTACCAAGCACCTCTGGTCTGCAACCACAAAGGGTTTCTTGGAGTGATAACACAAACTCTTATTTGATGATTCGGATAACCCATTACCTTGAGGGTAATACATTGTGGAGTGGCCCAATACGATGTTATATTTTTGGCAGAAGCTGACCATAGCCATAGACTTGAATGCCTAGGGATTATCCGTCACTATTTTTTGGGGACAGCCAAATCTGGATAGTATGCTCTCTTCCAGGAGATCTATCACCACTGAATCAATCGCCTTCTTAGTGGGAATAGCCTCCACCCATTTGGTGAAACAATCTGTGGCAGTGAGGATCCATTTGTGTTGAGCACTGGAATGTGGGTTGATTTCACCTATAAAATCCAACCCCCATTGCTAAAAAGGGGCTTTTGTTTTGACACGAACCAAAGGTAGCGCTGGGAGCTTTTGTTTTCCTGCAAACAACTGGCAAGGGTTGCAGGCTATGACTTTGATGTTGACCTCTGAGAAACGTTTAGGCCAATAATATCCTACCCTCAATATTTTATAAGCTGTTTCCCTCCAGGCATGATGCCCTCTGCACACACCTTCATGGAATTCGCTTATGACCCCCTCTATTTCTTCTTCTACCAAACAAACCAGTATGAAACCTAAGGGGTCCTTCCAATACAATTGAGTTTCGGATATGTAGTACTTCATCGCATGCAACTTCAGTGTCCTGGCCTTAGCTAGAGACAGATTTCTAGGGCATTTAAGGGTCAGTAGGTAGGCCACTATATATTTATACCAATATGATAAGACAAACTTCTCTTCGATTTTGGATATCACTATTTGGTCATCGGGCTCGTTTACGTCCCCTTGTTCCTCATATCCTTGTAGGTTATTTATTCTGAGCGCTCTGAAATTTGATTCCGCCAAGATCTTAGCCAGACTGTGTCCATTTACTAGTTTCGTCAGTTTTACCTCTAGGTCAAACTCTTGGATTTTAGCAAGCCACCGACCCCTCTTACCATCACTGTCAGGCTGGACCAATATATCCTTCACATAACTGGTGGGAACGTATGTGATTACCTTGGAGTGTAGCACGTAAGTTCTAAAATCCTTCAAAGCCTTAACCATAACATACACTTGTTTCTCCATTATATCATATCTTAGTTCATCATCTCTAAGACTTTTACTAAAGAAGGCTATTGGTTGCTTGAAACCCTCTTCATTCCTTTGGAGGAGTACTGCTAACCACTGTGTGTTCTGAGGCGAACGAGAAAATTAGGAAATCCTTTAGGTAATCAGGGCTTGCTAATATGGGCGCTTAGCTGATAACTTTCTTGATGCGTGCAAACGATGCTTTAGCCTCCGCCATCCATTTCACGTCGCTGTTCTTCTTAAGCATATCTGTGATCAATTTCACGATTTTAGTAAAGTTTGGGATAAATCTTCTCAAAAAAATTATTTTTCCTAAAAATGCCTGAATTTATTTTATATTCCTAGGAATATTTATGGTGTCTATAGATTCCACCTTTTAGGGTCGATTTTGATTCCGTCCCAGGACACAATGTGTCCCAAGAGTTTACCTTCCTGCATAGCGAAGTGAGACTTATTGGGGTTCAAAGAAAAACCAAATTTTCGGCATTTCTCAAACATTTGCTTCAGGTGCAGCAGATGGTCTTCCTCAGATTTGGAGAATACAGTTAGGTTGTCGAGGTAGATAACCATTAATTTATCCTTTTCACCGATAAAAGTGATGTCCATAGCGTGCTGGAAGGTAGCACCTATGTTCATCAAACCAAAAGGCATTTTTTCATACATAAATGTGACCCAAGGGGTGGTGAAAGCTGTTTTTTCTTTATCATGTTCATTGATGGCAATTTGATTATAACTCAAAAACCCATCGATCGTCGACATCCTATTTGCCCCGACTACTTTTTCCAAAACGTGATTCATTTTGGGTAGAGGATAGTTATCTTTGAGGGAGGACTTGTTTAGATTTCTAAAATCTACGCACAGCCTGATCTCCCCGCTTTTCTTCCTAACCAAGACTAAATTCACCACCTAGTCAGAGTACCTAAGAGGTACATTAATTTTTGCGTCCACGAGATTTTTCACTTCTCTTTCGATCACAGGCAGCAAAATGGGGTTGATTTGTCTGAGATTTTGTTTGAAGGGATTAATGCCAGGTTTCAAAGGTATCTTGTGCTCGATTACTGAGGTATCATAGGTTCTGAACTCCTCGTAAGACCATGCAAAGACATATTTATACCGCCTGAGTAAGTCCTTATACTTGCTTTTTATCTCAGGAGGAAGGTACTTTGATATCTTCACTATTCTAGGCTCTTTGGTGGTGCCCACGTTGCAGTCATCGACCTCCTTCGGTTGAGGCTTCAAGGTGGTCTTCAGAGGTGTTTCGTTTTGATCAAACAACCTTTCTAGGGGTATTAGGCCCTTGGGGATCTAGTTACTTTTTAACACTAGCAGGCGATGATTTGCAATTTTTTCTCAGAACTCCTGGGGCTCTTCCCCTTCCTGCATAACCCAGGTAGGATTGTTTTGGTTCTCCTGGTCAATGTGGGTTTCAGAGAAATCACCCACCATTTCCAAGAAATTTCTGATATGTTCATCATCCTTGAAGACCTGCCAGTGTTGTATGTTGTTTGTTAAGGATGTTCTGTGCCTTACCTCTATGTGGTACTTTAATTTGAAAGTGGTAGGGGGTACAAAAGTTGAAGATGCTTTGGCTAGTGAATTGGCTTGCTGGTTTTCAGCTTGTGGGATGAAATGAACCTTTACCAATGAAAATAAATTTTCTATTAGATCCCAAGCGCAATTTCTATAAGACCTCAGTCTCAAGTGTTTGGCCTAATATTGCCGGTTTACCTGCTTCACAATTAGTTCGACATCTCCATAGACCTCTAAGTTCCTTATGTTCAGCTTCTTGGTAGCTTCCAGACCTAGGACAAGAGCTTCATATTCGTAAACGTTGTGTGTGCAATCTACATCCCATTGTAGCCTATAGGAGAAAGGGATGACAAATTCATTTTTATGTGCTACGAAAAGCACTCCCACACCTGCTCCTTCACACAACAAAGCTCCATCAAAGAACATTTTCCAAGTTCAAGTACTGTACATATTTTTAACTGTCTTTTCGGTTCTGATTTCATCAGTGTCACCTTCTTCTGCACAACTTTCTTCAGTATCGTCAAAGGACAAAATACAATTTCCCAAGTCTTGATCGGTGATATAAACCGGGTAATTGTTAGGATTCTGTGGATTGCTTACCGAATATGCCAAACGTGTTTCTTTGTATAATCGTGTGAATTGTCCACCAAAAACATGCATTGTGGCATAGGTCATATCTAGCTGAAGGGATCCCCCAAGCTTGGCTCCCCAAGATCTAGATAACAGTAAACTATACTTTGGGGGTATATCGGTGACAACTACGTCCATTAGGACATTTTTCGCTGGAATCTGGGCGAGGGTGACTACTAGATATTTGATCATGCCCATGCACTTAACTCTCCTTGAATCGAACAAGTAAAGATCTCCATAGGGTCTGGTGATTTCAAGGCCTAGTCTATCCATAATCGATTTTGGCATTACGTTATGAGAGGCCCCGGAGTCCAGCATGCAATTATGCAATAGTTGATCATGCACCTTCAGGGTAATATAGAAAAGGGTGACGGTATCTCTGGTGCCTTCAAAATGTGGACCAAAGGTGATATTAGGCTTGTCATCTTCTAGATTTATCACATCGAAGTGACTCTCTAGATCTAAAAATTTTATCATCTTGGTTATTTATTTTTGGTACATAGGATTCTTCACCAACTTGACTAAAGGTATGGGTATCTTTATATTTTTTATCTCTCTTTCTAGGAAGAAAATTCCCATGGTTTTATCCGTTTCCTTGGCCGAAACCTTGGGCTCCTTCTGATCCATTTTATTTAGTAGCACTGTATTACTTTCAGTTTTTCTGGTTTTGGGTGTCTGTGTTTCGGCTGCCTTATTTTTTCTCTCTTGGGCTTCAGCCCCTTTTACGTTAGTATTCTGTGAATCTACCCCTATGTTATTTCCCATCACGATCTATTTCTCGACGGGATTGTATATTTCAACCCTAGGCAAAATTTTCTTGGGTTGCATAGTTGACACAGGTTTGATTCTGGGTCTCAGACTATACTTTGGCTGGAGTTTGGCCATTCCTTGGTAAGCGAAGTCATCACTGCCTTTTTTGTCTTTGACTGATGATTTTTCTGTTTTCAGGGACTTCTCATAATCTTCTTTGGTCAAGTGAGGTTGTACACCGTCGTTGCCTAAGTTGTTTACGTCTTCTTCCAAATCTTCGAACTCTCGCATATCATTTCCCCCTATAAAATTTTCATTTTTCAGAGGTGCTTGGATCTTTTGGTCTTCGTTTTTAACTTGTCTTGGTTGGAACCGAGGATTGGGATTTCTCCTGAAATCTCTCTTAATGAATTGATCCACCTTGGATTGATCTAGCTCCATTCTCGAGATTTTGTTTGATAGTTCTTTTATTATCCTAGCCATGTCATCCATTTTGTCATCTGAGGATCTTCTAGACCTAGAGGGACCTGCTTGTTCTCTGAGACATCTAGTTTCCCTATTTCCCATCTCAATTTTTGTTTTTAATTTACCTGAAGCCATCATCTTTGACTCAATTTCCATAGCGTCGTCCTGCATTCGGGTTAGGTCAGCCCCTCTCCTTTCTCTTAATAGTAGAGCGAAATCGGGTTCAAAATCTCCTGCGAAAGTTACTTTGGCAGTGGGTTGAGACAATTTAACTTCAGTAGGAATCTTATTATACAAATTGTTAAACCTTTGGATGAATTCCATAACAGTTTTAGATCCCTTTTTCTTTAAAGACCCGAAATCAGTCAAATAGTATAAATGATCCTTTCTTTCTCCCCATTGTTTGAGAAAGAGGTCTTCTAGCGCATCGTAGGATATGATTGAACCTAGGGGCAGGCTCCGAAACCAAGTTCTTACCTATGCTTCGAAGGTTTGGACAAACAATCGGGAATACACATCCTCATGCTCGAGACCTAGAATATCAACGAATTGATCAAAAAAATTATTATGCTCGGCTGCAGTTAGATCCCCTTCTCCTGTGAACTTGGGCAAGTTTTTCATATATATTTTCAGGTAAATCATGGAGAGGTACGGGAAGGACCAAGGGGGTGTATCTCGTGGCTAATTTGGTGAAAACCCTGGGTGGCGGTTGCTGGCCTTGACCTCCTATTCCCCCTGCTCCTCCTTCGGCGATGGCCATGGATAACCTAGGAGAGGAAATCAGTGCATTATAAAGAGGGTTGGAAAAGATGTAAAGTGACTCTCTATCTTCCTCGGAGTGGAAAATGGAGAAATCGGGAAACTTTTTACCAAGGGAAGCAAAGGATGAAAAAGGAGAAGAAGGTATACGTGGGCTCGACTTCTACGACTTGTAGGATATGTAAATGGGAGAACCCACTGGTGTTGAATTCATGTTCATGAAAACCTCTTCCAGAACTTGAGTGATGGAGGGGTTTATATTGAGAGTCGATGGGATATCAATAGGGATGGGCTATGAGGCAAGCGTGTCACCCCTCGTAACGTAAGAGGTAATCAGAGAGATCTTAGTTTTGACGGCACTGCCCGATATTTTCCTGAGAGGAAGCTCTCTCGAGGATGAAGGTTCAAAACATGTCTTATCTTGATACTGATTAGACTTGGGTTGATATGCAACCACGTTTTGTTTAAAAAGACCCTTTGGTCTTAATATTTTTTTAGGGTCGGAAATTGGCACTGTCTATTTGGCATCTGGGTTTTGTCTGGTGTTCTTCTGAAAGGATGCCAACTTACTTTAAGGGTGGAGTCACCAAGTGAATGATGAAGGTTTAGCCTTAAAAAGTTGTTCTCTCTTTGTTCACTATAAAAAAATGAAGCTTGAAAATGTCATTTTCTTAGGGGAAAGTGACTACGATTCTCTGTCCCCGGCAACGATGCTAGAAAGATGTTGTTCCTGAGTCTACACTTAAGGCTATAAAGTGCATAGTCTAAGAATTTAAAAAGAGTGAAAGAAAAGGAAGGGGAAGAGACAACTTGGGGGGGGGATGAAGCTATGGCCGATCCCTGAGTTGTCTTTGTCTAGCTTCCAAATATTCTTGCATGTTGATATCCTACTCGATAGCGACCCATGAACGTTCAAGCTCTGTCCGAGTGGTGGTGGTCTTGAGTATGGTATGGAAAATATTTAAAGCAACATTGGTTTGATTCGCTAGACCGAGTTCAATATTGGGTTTTCTTACGACGGGTACAGTCATGGGGAGAAACAAAAACTTTGAAGGAAGTGGATGCTTTAAAGTGCTTGTCTTAATCTTTAGATTGTACAGGGAAAATTCAATGAATCCAGTCGAAGGGTTTAACGAAAATGAAGGCCTTTTTCCGTAACTGAGTTTAAAATCTTGAGACCAAGTGTGAAAACATAGAGCTATCAACAAATGTGGGGCATCAATTTCAGAGGAATCCCATGCTGGTGCAGGGGAAGAAAAGATGGGAGTACCTTGATGAAATAATATAAAGTAGAGATCTTAATCATTCATAGGTCTTGTACCCGCAAGTATCCAATACAAAGGAAAAATTGTAAATAACTAGATACCTAGAACCTGATCACTGCAGTAGAAGCTATCCTAAATTGCAGCTAGAACATTCATCAAAGACATATATGTAAAATGACATGAAGCATGAATATACAGAGAAAAAAAAACACATAACTCAATCTTGACGAAATATGGATTCTTCAATCCGCTTTGTATTAATCTTGGCTTCAGAGAACTTTCTCTATTACATCCTATTCATGGCCCCCAAAAAAATCCTTTTCTATTACAATGTTTCTTCTATTTAAACAACCTCTGGAACTCCCTATTGTTCTGGGAAATTGTCAGTTACAAATGGAAATTGGAGCGTTTCATCTCCTCTTGTTTTCCTTCCCTAGTAAGGGCGGAGTACCTTCCTTTCCCTACCCTTCGGGTTCTAGAAATAGAACAGGCAGACATCTGTCATTATTTGGCACCAGAAACCTACCCCTTCGCCTGCTCGGTGAAAATGACGCACCTCTCCACCAAATTGGCTATCAACCTGGAAGGCTCTGCTTGGTCGCTTTCTTCAAAAGTGTAATAACTCTTCGCCAGCTGTGGCAAACTTTTTCCCACTTGTCGGTCCTCTGTGATGATGGAGCATAATTGTAAACTTGGCTGCACTAGCCATTTTTCCACTTTGGCCATATCGACCTGGCTAATCTGGGATATCTCCTCTTGTTGCTTCTCCATGTTTTCTTTGATGTCCAACATATGTTTAGCCATATTGATTTTGCCCAGTGTCCTAGCACTGCTTTCCTTATCAAGGTCTAGCAAAATTTTACTTATCAAAGAGAAATTTTCCTCACAAAAATTATTTACTTCATTAGCTCTCCCCTTGATTTCTGATATATTCTACTCCCAGACCTTCAGTAGGATATTACCTCTGGTTTGTTTTGCGGTGGATAATTTTGAGATGCTGACCGTCTCTATCTTCGTCGTAGCTATAACAGTGTCTTGGAAAGCGACCCATGCTGACCCAGCTTCTCTTTCTCTCGAAAACATATTTTCTAATATTTGATCTATCATCCAGAAATGGTTTTGAATGGTTCCTACCTTTTCCAATAGGTTTTGTTGAGCCGTAAATACCTTATGTTAGATTTCAACAGCCTGCGATCTGAACACATTTATTTCTAGAACCTGGTTCTCGACCACCTCCAATTTCAAATGTAACTCTACAATTTGTTGCCCCTGCTAGCTTACCTGTGTTTGGCTAGTTTGCGTCGACTGGTGCACCTGCTCGAGGTCGGACCTGAGCTTCTCGATTTCACGTAGGTCGACTATTCGGGCTTCCTCAAGTCTCCTGCTCACCTCATCCCTGACATTCACTTTGGCAATAGCCACCTTAGCTTCCAATTTACTGATCAAGAGGTTCTTTCCTTTCAACTGGGCCGTCAAAGTCCCAACTGAGTATTGATTGGCTGTAGCATAAGCCCCTAGTTTCCCGGCTATCTCCTTTGCAAATTCTTCCTCTTTGACGGCCTTCCCATATGTCATGATTTTAAATGTTTTAGCCATTACGCCCTCTTTTTGATATAATCCTTGCCTCACCATGACCTTTCTTTTTTTTTCAAAGAAAATTTCGTTAGGAGGGATCTCCTCTACAGAAATAGGTGTCAGCTCTTCGTTGAAAATCCATCCCGTGTAAGGATTCCCCTTTGTGAACTGCAAGGGTGTGACAATAGCAATTGGACTACTGATTTCCTTGGATGTTTGTTTTTGGGTGACCTTTGTAACCAACTTGTTTGACATGAGTGAAAGTGAGTCGCCCGATCCCTGCGGAGGTGTCTCCACTTGGCCTTGGGCCTGCTTGCCTGGCGTGCCCTTTTCGAGGTTTTCTTCCTGCTTCTGGGGGACTTCGGCTCCTTGCTCTGAGGTTCCAGCCTCCCTGGTTTTCCCTTGGTCCTTCTCCTTGCTAGGAGTCGAGTCCTTTGCACCTCTGGCTCCCGTCTGTTTTGTAACTCTAAGCTCTGGGGCTTCACCCTGTAAAATCTAGGGGAGACGACTCCGTCGTTTCTCCTGGAATTTCAAAAATTCGGCCATGTCTCTAGTTGGAAAGGCTTGAATCCAACTTAGGAATTCAACGAAGGACGTCATGCCCTGAAATATTTCTTCATGTGGGGAATCCTCATGTTCATACCTCTTCAAGCCACAAGTCATCAGGTGATTGCTCACAACCTTACTAGGGTCGTGCTTCTTGAAATCAATATCTATGAGCTTCATTTATTCTAAATCTGTAGCCTCGGCTTTGGCATGGCCAAAATATAACAAGGAATATGCACCAATATGAATAGGGAAGGGCGACCATACCTTTTTTGATACTCCTTTAAGCTCTTTGCTTATTCCATCAAGCACATTCTGACTGGCGATCTCACGACACAATAGCTTATCTAGCAGGAATAGCGGGAGGGAATATGGAGGGACAGAGGTGCTGAAAACCTTGATATACAAAAATTTTGCCTCTAGATACCAATCTTCCACACTACTTAGGCTGGTCGTGACGCTATCTGACACCCTGGGAGGCAGCTGGCCAAAAATGGTGACATGTAGTGGCACCATTACCCAGTTGAAGATCTCATAGATGAATTATTTGGCCTTATCCTCCCAAAGCTTCAAGTGGTAGACATGGATAGGCTCTGTATTAGATGGATCCCAACTCTAGTTCATTAGTGGGAAGGGTGTCATAAAGTAGATGGCATCCATGATGTAAGCAAACATAAAGAATGAAGCTACTTTCTTACTCGCCCTCTGTGCTTGATATTCAGTAATTCGATTGGTCAGACTTTCAGACAATAGTTTGGCCCAGTCGAAAGAGAAACCCTTAGCGACTTTATAAATGAGTGGCACCCATGGGAGGAAGAAATGGGTAGTTTCTTCCTTCCCATACAACCTGCAGGTCATCATGGCTATGTACTTGAACTGTGGCTCCAAGGAATAGATTGAATAGATCCCATTGGAGTAAACCCTGAATTTCGCGGGGTGTGAGACCCATTATTTGATCAGATTGGACAAAATTTTTACATACTGCTCACACTCCTTCTTCTTGAAGCCTTCTAGGAATTCGGCGTTGTGAGTAAGGTTCGACATGGGTGACAGTTTATACATTGCTCGCAAATTTTCTGGTCAGAAGGTACCAATTGTCACCTTATGTTCGCTGATAATCGTCCTGGTCGGGATGTCCACATGGTCCAGCGCCCACCTGATCATATCAAAATAGGGAAGAATCTAGGGCCTTGCCTCTATTTTGTGCATCTCTTCTTGAGCGACAATTTTGTATTTGGTTGATAAATCATCCTTCTTGTTGTCGTTAGAATCATCTGAACAATTTATCGACTCAGATTATAAGATGTTGGAAACATATGACCATGTCTTGATAGAATTAATGCTTCGGGGCAAGGTATCGGAAACAACGTCTAAACCCTAACCTAAAATCTCAGAAACTGACTTGGGCATTTTTCGTGGAGCCATGAGAGTGAAACCTGCAACTGGACCACTTGTTGAATAGATTTGAAAATCACAAACAATGGTTAACCTGGTAAAATGGCTCTGCGCATAAATAGAAATGAGGACTGAAAAAAATGAAGGAAAAACTCTTTATCTTAGTCATTTAAACCCCTGGTGTCCTTGCGAACAAAACGGTCAAATCACTTAAAGGAAAGATTTAGAAGTAGAAGCGAGATCCTACTACCTGTCACCTCGCCATAGTTCAAATAAATGCCAGAATTGTTTGACGAGTCGTAACACAAATCAACGCAAAAAACATTTAAACTTACTCCGTAGACGGTGCACGTTAACGGTTGCTTAATGCATCAATTAATCAAGATTAACTCCTTTAATTAAGTGTGTTTTAGTCTTTAATCCCCTTTTTTCGGCGTTCACCATATTAGAAGATTTCACTCTTAGCCTTTGAGCCCCCAAAACTCGAAATCGCGATGATGCGACTTAGTTAAATATTCATGATCTGACTTAAGTTATTAATTAATCCATGCTTAATTAATGAATATCATGACTTCGCGACTCAGAGCTATGAAGGTATTGTTTTTTGGGAGGGTGATCGTCAAGTTGCAAAACCACGATGGTGCTTAACTCGAGTTTAAAGTGACTTAATCCTGACACTAACCTGGGTAAAATTTTAAAACCGTTATCGCCACTTCGCGCGTCGGGACACTAAGGATAGTGGGAAATGTCACAAAACAAGAGAAACTCCTGAAACTAGATTTCTGGGCTTAAAAATAATATCTCACTTATTTAGAAGAAGGCGGCTTCAAAATAGGGGAGAGTTCTATCGGTTGACAGTACTGAAAATGCAGTGAAGGTGAGAGTACTGCAGAGACGGGTGGGGGGATCCTATAGGAAAATGTTGAAGGGTGTGACTGGGAGATGAAATTGATAGTTAGAGGGAATGACTACATGCTAGTGTCGATCATATACGTGAAGGGGTT
>JASDQU010503918.1:0-15503 GCA_032191745.1 Picea mariana
TAGCCTAGCCGTTGCTACACTTATTCCCCTTTTTCTGAGTTAGTTTTGAAACATAAGTTGAAGAAGGAAGACGTCCTAGGCCTAATTGAGTTTACACCTAGGGTTTTGACCTTTAGGGTTTGAAGGGCCTTGCCTTTGCAACACTTTTCATCCCTAGATTTATGTTCCTAAGCTATCCGTTTTGCCAAGGATTTTCTAAGGAAAGAGGGACGAGCATGAGGCCTTGCTTAAGAAACACCGGAATGAGCCTCCTCCCCTTAGGGTTTTGACTTTGTGGCCCTGCCATTGCAGCACTAGAAATCCTAACCCTCTTGTCCTTGAATTTAGATTCTCCCGAGACTTTAGCCTTGCTCCTTGACTCCATTATACCCTAAGGCACTAATCTAATTATCCAACGTTGAGTCTATTGTGTCAAAACAACCTTTTCAAACTTCCAAAATTTGAAACCCTAACTAACCCTAGCGACTTACTAACCCTAATTTTATGATGACGTCATGCCTCCTTTGAACTCTTGTTTGATATAAAACGTTATGGCTTTGTCATCTAGCAATAGACATTGAAGTGTTGATTATTTTCATTGGCTAATTTGCAAAACGTCCACCTCTTTGCCTATCAAACTAACCCTAGAACTAGGCTGACGTCACCTCTAGTATAGTGATGCAGTAAACTTTGTATGTGAGCATATGATGATATTTAATGCGTTGTGATAATTCAAGGATTGATTTTATACATTGAATGCTATATCATTTCCAATGTTATTGAGAAGTAATATTATAAACCATTGTCATTTTTTTGCAATCATTGACTTCGTCAATAATTACTGCTATATGTGCTCATATATAATAAAGATAGTCATTAGTTTATGAAGTACTAACCATTGTTGCACATTTTAGTTTTATTTGCCTTGTCTCGCAAACAGGTGCTTGTTCTGTGGAATACCTTCATTTTGACTATCTTCTTGGCAGTAATCTGTGAAGGGAAAACCTACTTTGACCTTTTGAGCCTTAATCTCTTGATCCTTTTCCTTTCAATACCCCAGATTACTAGGGACGTCTCCCTTGGGATTAGCCACCCTGAATAGAAAGATCCCCCCATCGAGGTGACAGTGGGTGGGGAAGCTCCTGTTACGCCAGTTTGACCTTTACTTTTAAGCTACCTGACCTTCACTACAAACTGAGCGATAACAGGGCCGAAAATTTTCAGACCTCACCAAGTGGTGAGTGAAAGATGATGAAAAAATGAGAGTTAAAACCCTCGATTAATACAATAGCAATGACCTTAATTTAATTTTAGATCACCAAAAGGTCGACATGGCCAAGATACATAATAACACTGTTTTTACATTAAATGTCATAATCAAACCCTAATCAAGCAAATAATGAGGACGTCGTGCCCTTTTACGGTGACGTTAGCCCTTTCTAGAGCAACGTTGGCCTCCTGGAGCAAAACGTTAGGCCTCCTTGGGCCTCTGAAACAAGCCACACGTGCCAATGTGCCAAAACTGTCTCCCAAAACCTCCACAAATGCTGGATGATGTCATGAATGTCCTGGGTGACATCATGGCCTTCCAAGGCCAACATCCTGGTGGAAAAGGCACAACCCCCCTGGGTACAGGTCTGCTCAGCTGCCTCTTGTGGAACGTCCTCTTCCCCGGTGCAAACCCTCTGACCTGTCTCTGCCCCCTGTTGGGGTCTCAGCATCCATCTGGTGGGCTCTTAGCCCCATGGAGGTCCGAACTAATCATCTCCCCATGTGTACCTGTCCAATATGGTACCTGTCCATCAGGTATGATCCTGCACATCAACAGATACGCCCTCCATGGGATCATAAGTCACAGGGATCATAGCAATGTCAATCACATCTAATCATCAATTTTATTAAACATGTGCATAAAACCCCTTTTACCCAATCAAGTGCTCAAAGACATTATACAAATCTACAAGCCAAGTTTGGAGGAAATGACAGGGCATCCTATTGTGCAAATGCTCACTAGATGTGGGATGTTTTCGGGAGAAATCAAATTCAACTCATGTTAGTGGCTGAGGTGGTCAAGGGATGTCTGGACAAGGGGTGCAACGATAGCAGGGAAATGCATGGCTAACCTGTGGGTGCCTTTGTAGAGGGTGAGTTGCACCTGTCCTGGATGCAAATGTTTCCAAGCCCATTCATGCCTTTTATTCTTTATTCTTTATTTTTTTTCTTTCAAGAAGCTAATCAGGGGACACTGCCCTGGCATGGTGACCAGTGGTGGCAATGTTACCCACAAGCATTTTCACGGAAATAAGAAAGCTGGCTCGTGATGAGACCCCCTTTCTCTTGGCTATGCCACCAAGAGCCACTACCCTAGTGTGGTAACCAACTGCTAGTAGTGTCATACCGCTAGATGCCCATGGACCTAATAGGTTGTCTCGTGATGAGACCCCCTATCCTCTAACCAGTTCTTGTTTTATTATTTTTTATGGGTCCCTCTGTTTCTTGCTGAGAAGCCTTTTACTTCTTTATCGGGGATCCCTGGGCGAAGCATCTCGAGGTTTTATTTTTTAAGCTTTTATCTTTTGCCAGTTGCTTTTACCTTCTGGGCCTTTAGCCCCTTTTTCCCACGAGGTAAGGTGCAACCCTTAAATAATTGGCCAACCCAATGCCCAAACCAATGTAATGGGATGGACGAGCGGGAGTAAGATGGAAAGTGGTAAGTATGAAGGGAGAGGACGATGACTTTTCATGAATCCCCCCAGTGGCAACTCAAAACCTATGGGCACGGGCTTACTAGGGCATCCTGTCATTTCCCCTAGACATGGTCAAGTGGATAAGTATAAGATCCAAGCACCCGTTAGAAACAAAAAGAACTAAATGCACATATTCAAAGGTTTTGAGGATCAGAGTGACACATACCATGATACTCGGACTCATTACCTCATGGAGCAATATCCATCTCTGCTACAGGGCCAAGCCGAGGTGATGGATGTTGTTGTTGCTGACAAGGTGGAGGCGCTGAAGAAAAGAAAAGATGGGCCCTCTAGGGCCATGCTCAAGTCGATCTAGCTCTCGGTACTCCATGTCTAGGACCTGTGGGCCTCGAGACGTAATCTCCTTAGTTATCCCTAAAGTGGGGGATAACAGTTACCTAGGACTTTATCATTAGGGAAGTCCTTTCATCGAGTGTTTTTTTTCCCCAGGTAATTAACCTTGCTTAATTGCAATTTTAATTATCCTTGAGTTTTTCACTCACGATAATTCTCCAAAGTGGTGAAAGGCGTTCTAATGATCGAGCCCAAGGGGTAACTAAGGTCTAGGAGTGTTGCAAATGACCATTCTAGACATTTCCTAGAGTCTTGCTAAATTCTGTTAAGTTTAAATAGGATTTTTTAAATAATTAAATTCTCGCAAACTAGGGATTTTTAATTATTTTTTATGTAAAATGTAAAAAAGTGGTCCTTGGAGATTTTGTATAGGGGTATGAGTACTCAAATCAAATGGTTTATGAACCCCTACACCCTTGGACCAAGTCTTAGCTCATTTGGACAAGTTTTGTTAGGCCATTGTCCATGAGGAGTCCAAGTCGGTCAAAACTCAGCATGTAATTGGCTAAATTAAAATAGTCAAATTTTGTAAAAGTCACTAAAGTCATGAGAGAAAGTGGGAAAAGGATCCCAAATGTATTTCCTAAGTTGGAAAAATGATTTTCAACTTAGAAATACCCCCTTTTCTTAGCCAACAACTCACAATGACCATCCCCTTAGAAGAGGGATGCCCCCCTTGCTCATAAACTCATGGGAAATTAAAAATATAGCATGAGGGCCCCAAAAAATTTGGTAGTACCCCCCATTGACTCTAACTACACTTTTGGTTAATGGGAAAGGTGGTTTCCCCCTTCCCCACTAACCCCTCAACCCTCACACACCTCTCTAAACCTAAAAGTGTGCCCCTCTTGAAGAGACCCTCCTCCCACGGATGGATGACACTTGGAGCACATCCAAGTGGGGTCTCTCCCCTTCCTCATCTATAAAAGAGACCCACTCCTCTTCATTTCATCATCTATTCTCATAGCAAATCTATTATGCCAAAATTTATCCATTCCTTTCCCTCTCTCTCTCAAGCTCTCTCATTGTAAATCTTGCTACAAGTATTTGTAGCAACATTTTGTTGATAAATAAGGAAGCTTTGGAGAATATATGGTGTGCATTGAGAGTCTTCTTGGTGCCTTTCATTGTGTTCTTGTGAGGTGATATGACTACATTTCATTTCTTGCATTTTTGCTTTCACTAGTTTTACTTGGAGACTCAAGCAAAGTATTTAGCTTGGGTATAATTAGTAGTAGTATTGCTATTGGTTTTGTGGTAGTTTCTTTTAAAGTTTGGAAAGTATTTTGTAAGCTTTTCGGATGCTCTCACCTCCTTGTTTTCTTGTGTAGCAAAGACAAGCTTGTTTGTAGACCACTAGAGGATTGAAGGAGTGGTTTTAGAGTGGAAAACTCACTCATTTCAATCATCCAAAGTTTTCATTATTTGTCTAATATTGTTTCCTTCCTTTCTCTTATTTATAAGCATTGTTATGATCTAGAATAGACACTAAAAGTTTCACTTTCATATGCAGATTTTTACATTTAAATTTATATTTCATTGTCCTAACATAAGTTAGCAAGTTCTTGGTGTTTTGTAGCATTTCCTAGCAAACATAGTTTGCTGATTTTTTTGCAGGTCATCACCAAGATAAGGGGAGATGCTACTTGTTTTGGGCCTCCAAAGCACTTGAAAGGCATCCTAAAGTTGGGACATCAAATCCCCTTCTATATCTCTTCTTCTAAAAACTTTGTAAGCAACCCAAAGAGAGTCTCTTGGGTTGCCTTCTCTCATAAAAGATAAAAATTTGATATTGTAATAATTTAGGAAAATTTGCCCACACATTGCAAAGAGATTGGCCTAAGCCATCCTTGCAAAATCGTGAAGGATAGAGTTAGATTTGCTTTCTTGCATTTTATTTCATTACACCCACCTTGGCCAAAACGATAGGCTAGTCCTCCACTTGTGCCATTGTTGTGGGGTTGCTCTTTATTTCTAAGTCTTGTAATTTTCTTTCATTTTACCCACCTTGGCCAAAACGGTAGGCTAGTCCTCCACTTGTGTCATTGTTGAGGTTTTTCTGCTTTCTTATCATTTAAATTCATTCATTACACCCACCTTGGCCAAAATGGTAGGCTAGTCCTCCACTTGTGCCATTGTTGTGGGGTTGCAATTTAAATTTCCAAGTCATTTCAATTATTACTAAAGTAATCATATTTGTGCTCTATCTCTGCCCTGTATTCTCTCCCCTTGCCACTTTGTGGATCCTGGGTGATAAGAAAGGGCAAAGGTTTGGAGTTTAGTAACTAGGCATCCAAGTTCTTATTGCTTCAATCACCAAAAAGGGTGACTTGGGAGGCTACAGAGGGTGTAAGTTGGGGATGGCTTCATGGCACTAGGTGTCCTCCTTGCTTGAGCGCCCAAGCATTCTGGATTGATGTGTGGAGCTAGGGAAGGGCCTTGTTTGCCCTTCTTATTGAGCACCCATCAATTCATTTTGGTTAAGGGAATCACAATTTGGGGTAGTCACATAGTCTAGGCTTGTATCTATCACACATTCATCCCCCTAATCAAAGAGAGACTTAAAACTTATTAAAATTAACCTACACACTACTTTCACAACATTGCACTTCAAGTTCTCAAAGCTATTTCAATTTCTTCAAGTTGTGCAAATTTACACTTCAAGCAATTTACTCTTCATGCAAATCTAATTTCCAAGCAATTTAATGTTTTGAGTCACTTTCTCTCATTGTGGATGTTTACATATACTAAAGCACCTCTATTATCTATCACACATTCATCCCCCTAATCAAAGAGAGACTTAAAACTTATTAAAATTAACCTACACACTACTTTCACAACATTGCACTTCAAGTTCTCAAAGCTATTTCAATTTCTTCAAGTTGTGCAAATTTACACTTCAAGCAATTTACTCTTCATGCAAATCTAATTTCCAAGCAATTTAATGTTTTGAGTCACTTTCTCTCATTGTGGATGTTTACATATACTAAAGCACCTCTATTATTATAAGCATTCTTTATTCATTTAGAGATGTTTGTACAAAGCTAGTATTTTTTTCACTATCTAACCCATTGTGTAGATATTTCACCATCTAATTTATGGTTGTATAATCATTTACTTGTTCATTCATTGTATATCTATATATCTCATGTTGTATTTCAATTTGTAGATAGTCTTCATATTTGATTTAAAAGTGCAAAGTAATTTCTTTTATTTATTATGAATATCTTGTAGCAACATTCACTTTTGTATAATTGTAATTTGTTGTATAAATCTTATTGACTCCATTTACCCATCTTTATGCACTAGTATAACTTGTAGATCAAGGGGTTTGCTTGTCATTAAAGATTTGCATTTGCATGATTGTTTGTCATTGGGTTGGGTTTCCCTAGCCTAAGAACTAAAATTAACTCCTAGATCATCTAATCAACCTTAACATAGTAAGTAGGGTCTACCCCCCTTGGCTTCCCTAGGAGTGACCCTAGACGAAAGAAGTCTAGATCGAGGTGACAGTGGGTCTAGACTTAGGCTTGTGCCTCTAAGGACACACCAAGTGGGTTGGAGACTTCTCCACGTTAGTAGGTGTGTATAAGGATGGCAACAGAACCTATTGGCATTATTTCTTTCCATGGTGAATAATATGTTTTGCATTGCATTAAGTTGGGAAGCATGGTTAGATTCCATGGCTTTGATCATTTATGTTAACTCTTTGATGGGATATGTTGAAGAAGACTTATTTTCTAATGCTACTACTTTGTCTTTAGACTCTGACTGCTTAAAAGTAGTTCCCCTTGTGAAACCTAGAAGGTTGGACTTTCCCTATGCTTGCATAATTTTATCAATCTTTGTTGCCATCTCTTGAGCGATTTTGAGGCTAGTGGGTTTCTTATATCTTAACTGATATCTCATTTCACCACTAAAGGCCTCAATATAATAAATTAAGATGGCATTATCCAGAGGCTTGATATTTGTATGCAAACTTGAAACCAAGTAATTAAACTTCTTGTTAAATTCTTCCATAGTTTCATTTTCATTTTTCTTTATAGTGTTGAGGATAGCTAACAGGTGATGATGTTCTCTTTTCTCCCCCCATCTTTCTGTGAAGGCATCGAAAAGATCTTTAAGAGTTTTAAACTTATTATCTACACAATCTTCATACCAGTCAGAAGCATCTTCTTCTAAAGACAAAACAAATAACTTCATTTTAACATCCTCATAATCATGTGCATCACACCATTTATTAATACATCTCATGAAAGACTTAATATGAGCTTTAGCATTAACAACATTATTCCTTTGAAAACTGGGAAACTTTTCAATTGTTTTTTCTAGGATTGCATGAGGATAACCATTTATATTTGAAAAATCACAAGGATCACATATAGCCATTTCTAAACCAACACTATTATTAGCAAAAAGCAAGTGAATATCAGAAATGGACTCAAATCCTAAATGATTAAGGATTCTACGAGACGAGGCTTTGGCTAACCTCCTCCTATAAACCGTTTTCAGGGGAAGTCAACTAAGCCTTGTGAATTCTTTCTTGTAGAATACTTAGTCAAATTGGAATTTAGTGGGGTCGCCAGATGATCGAGTCTATTTGTGATAAACAACAAGCATCAAAAAACTAAGTAAAACAAAAAGGAAAACAAAGGTCGTATTTCGGGAATAGAAAGATTTATCCTCGGCAACAAGGCCAAAAATGTTGCCGCCTTTATACACACCTAGGTAACGTTGAAGAAATCTCCAATCCACTTAGTGTGTCCTTGGGGGCAAATTTCAAGGCAAGGTGTTGTCACCTGATTCTCAAATCCTCCGTCTAGACCAACTCCTAGCGAAGCCAAGGGGGGTAGTCCCTAAATAAAATAAACTAAGGCTCAAAACTAAATCTAAGCACAATTAGTGTTCTAGGAGTTTATTGCAACAAGAACAAGATAATCAAAATCAGTCTACACTAACAGCATATAATTTATTCACTTATCCCAAGATATATTCAAGGATAATAAAGCAAAAGAGATACACACATCAATGAGATACTTCAACGAAAATGCTTGCCAAATATAAGTGCTTTGAAGTAAAGAACTTGAAAGTAAATGACTTAAAAAATAAATCTGATTTAGACCAGTGCCAAGAATCGTTTATGTAATGCTGCTGAAAATGAAGATTGTCGTGTGAAAATGTCCTTGAAATTTGTAGATTAAGGTTGGTTAGATTAATTTATTGCTTGTGTGAAATTGTATTGCAAGAAAGCAAAACTAATCGAGGATGTGGCCTCTTGAGAGGCTATCCCTTTAGCATGGAAATTTGCGAAGAGATTGCTGAAACCCAAATGGTTTCACCAACAAACTCAATAAAGGTGTCGAAGGTCTAACATAGAGGGGAACAAGCCCGAGGTATTCTATCTGACTTTACACACCCCCTTTATGTGGTTTTCCAAACCAAGCAATAACTTCTTTTGAGATTGTCCTAATTATACTACTCCACACTGACCATCCTCGGTTCTGATGAGTTCCCCAGATCAAGCTAGGCTCACAAAGGTTCAGAGCATCCACCGGGGAGTTGAGGGGAAAGGTTTATTTGCAATAAAATAAAGACCAAAATTAAAATGCAGAAAGTAAATGTTTTCTAATTAAGCTAAGTCCACACTGACCAGCCTCTTTTCAAAGGAGCTGAGGGGACGGGTTTATTTGCAAGAAATTAAAATGACAAGAAAATAAATGTTTCTCTAATTACTGAGTCCATACTATCCAACCTCTTTAGAGGAGTTGAGGGGACTGGTTTATTTTCCCAAAAAAAAAGGTAAAATTGCAAAAATTGAAAACTAATCTAGCAATTAAAAATTTGTTTTCCAAAATGAAAACTAAACTAAGTGTGATTGTTGTTGTTGTATTTATGTTATCTTTCCTTAAATGATGATTGGCAAATAAAATGAAAGAAACTGAGCAAATCGCACAACCACACCACAAGACACCACCCCCCCAGGGGGAAACGAAAATTGGGCGTTGTGTAGCCCACTCTTTTATTGCTTTGATTACAATGGTCTCTCTTTGGGAGACTTTGGATGCTTATAGAAGTGGATCAATGGAAATTACAAGTTTACAAAGTGATCTATTAAGGCTCACGGTTCTTTTGGGGGTCCCAGAAGCTCCTAATCCGCCAAAAATGGGTAGAGTTTCCCCTTGTTTATTCAATAACCTGCAAAAAAAAGCAAGTAAAAGAGATCAAAAGGCCCCAAAAGACACTTTCTAAGTGTCTTTGGAATACAAAATACTAAAGCCAAAAAATTGTGAAAATATTCCAAGTAAACAAGGAAACTAACTAGTGAATTATGATACTAAAGTAGGCCTAACTACGAGCTTTTTTAGTGACTTTTGTTTGTTGTTAAAAACAGCAAACAAATGTGCACTAATTAGCTTGATCTTGCAATTAAACAACCTCTTAAGATAATCACTTTTATGCCTTTGAAATGTAAAATTGAAAGTACTTGCAAAAAGTGAAATTTATTCTTTAGATCTAGCCCTTTTGATATGGAAATAAGCTTGAATCTAGATCTATGAAAGATACATGCAATAATAGAAACTAAATCTAACTTTTAAATCAAACTTAGATCTAATATAGCATGTAAAAGAAAGTAACCAAATGAAATTAGAAATTTTATGAAGGAGAAAGAGAGCAAGCTTGTGCTTGGAATTTCTTTGGGCAATGGGGTCCTTCTTTGGTGGAATGAGGAGGGATCAATGGAAGAGTCAATCTAGATCATCCAAATCTCCAAGTGAGGCTTCAAATGCTTCATACACTTGCAAGCAAATAGGTTAGAAAATGGTATCACCTACAAAAGAGACTTCAACACAATATTGGTTAAACCAAACAAATAATGCATATAGAATCTCTTGAATAGATAAATAATAAGATTACTAATCAAGATAGCTTAGAAATCCTATCCTAGTGAGTAATATTATTCCTATAAGGCCAATTTTAACCAAAATACCATAACAAATTTAATAGAACAAAGTCACCTCATAAGCACATGCATCAACACACTATCCAAGCCACCAATTTGACCTCCAAAGTCCTCTTTTATTCCAAAATGAAAGAGTGTTACAATATTACATCCACAAGCATCGAATCCCAAAGCTCCAACCAACAAAATGAGGAGGGGTTGACCTTGCTTTATAGCATCCTGGGTGACAATTCCCAAGCTAGGGCGCAAGCCAAGTGGAAGAGGGCGCATAGCTCAAGTGAGGACGAGTGGTAATGAAAGGGGAGTTCTCGTTGCCACCTCTCCACTTCACTCTAGTTCAATTAGGCTTGTGGGAGAGGAGAACTCGCAACTAGTGAAAGGTAGGTGGAGAGCGCGAGTCATCCCTCTTGGAATTGACGCCCCTCCTCCAAAATGTGCCACATGCTAAGAGAGGGAGAGTCCCAATCTTGGGATCTCCACCCTTGTACAACTCATCATGTAACTCGCCCTTGACTTGAGAGAGGTCGCCACCTCTTCTTGGAACTCAACACACAAGGAAATCATGTCCCAGACATGTTTCCTAAATAATTGGCTTGCTGATTTTATTTGATTTTTTGCCTTTTATTGTCTTTTTGTGAGAGAAATTGATTCTGAGTGATTAAAATCACTTATTTTCACTCACAAAGTGGGTATTCTTAGTCCAAAAATGAATACCCCCAAGGCATATAATGCCTCCTAGTACCACTTTTTTAACTTATTGACCAATTACAATTTTAAAATCCCATTTTTTGCGGGAAAATTTTTATTAACTCAAAACTTTAAAAAACCTATGGGGGACTTAGCGCATTTCCATGAGACTCTAGGAGGAGGATTAGTATGGTAATGTACATTAGACACCAGGCTTAGATGACCAAGCTAAGGCCTAACCATGAGTTACATACTCCAGCTTTGGAGGAATTGAGTGAAAAAACTCGGAAATTATAAATTGTTGAAAAGAAAAATATAATTAACAAGAAAAAAAAACACTCTAGAGTAATGCACTCATGTCTAAGTCTGTAATGTCCCCCACCTCTTGATGAAGAGGTCCAGAGAGACTCGGTAGTCTAGCCATCCCCACTAGACTATATTCTCATGCATCATGGGGACAAAGTCAACCAGAAGACACTTCCTAAACACAACATTATATTGCTGAGTTGACTTTGTGTGAAAAAGGGTAACTCAACGAAAGAAAAGAAAAGGTGAGTTAAGCTAAGAGTTAACCCTAGGGGTTAACTAACTCAACAAATGAATAGACTAGAGCTATAAAAGAAAGGAAGGGCACACTTCTAAGGCATTCTGCATTATTATCATATTTTGCATTGGAGCTCTTGAGCACAAGCAGTTTTGAGGGTTTTGAGTCTAAAACCCCAGAGATAAACTCGGTGGTGAAAGATTCCACCTTCCTTGATCCAAGCTTGGTCCCGGAGGTGAAATAATCCTCCCACACCACTCTACAGTGTTGGAGGGGTCTAATCTAGTGGCAGAGGCAAGCTAGTGCACAGCCTAGGGGGTTTTCAGTAAGGGGGGTGCACCACATTGAGAAGTTTAGTTCGATCTGAGGAAAGGAGGGAGCTTCTTGGCAAAGGAGCATCTGGGTTTTCTTCGTATGGTCCCAGGCATCATTTCTAGTCTATTCTGGAGGAGGTTATCCCAGCAGATTATTTCCTGGAGCTTGGCACGACTTGGAGGACAGAGGGGCGCACTGCAAGAAGAGGTTTCCTTTATTTGATGGCCCGGATCTTCATAGATCATCTTGAGATTTCACCAGCTAGCTTGCATTGGCTTGATCAATCATTCCGGGGATTTTAGTAGCAGTTGGAGGCTTCTAGAAATGAGGTCGAAATCTGGGTGATTCAGTCAACCAAGGGGGCGCAAACCAATTGAGGGTTTGCTCAGTTGGAGGGGCAGAACTCCACCTTTCAACTTGAAACTTTGTCAAGGGGCTTCTCCTAGCCCGATCTACATTTCGGGAAAGTTTTGGAGCATTTGGAGCACAGGAAGAGGAGGGTTGAAACTTAGGGGTTCACTAGTAGCCAGGGCAGTGTGCAACTCAGCCAGTTGGAGGGGTATTTGCATCATATTGGATCAGGATCTTATCTCATCAATCTTCTCTTGCATCTGTTGGCCTTTGGAGGCTTGGATCTTCTCTTCAGAGAGCCTTTGGGAGGCTATTATCATTGTATTGACTATTATTGTATCGGCTAGCAACCCATCTTTGATATTATTGGGGTTTTCTTCCAGATCTACAGATCTCTTGTTCAAGGATCTATCTACTATCTAAATAAAGGTTAGATCTGACATTATTGCTCCTATATTGGTGTTCTCTATTGCATCTTGTCTTGTTTATGTTATATGCTTAAGATCTATTGTTCCATTGCTTAATCAACATCACATAAACCCTAATGCACAACTCCATGAGTAAACCTATAAACACATAAGCAAACATAACAGACAGGGAGTAGTTAGTGTTCCAAGCAAAAAATTTGGCTTGGGAACATTACAAAGTCTCAAGAGGCTAAGCCTTTTACAATTGCTTCATACTAATTCATCTTATTACAATGCCCTGCAGGGGTTGGAAATGCGAAAAAAGGTGGTCAAAATTGACCGGCTGGACTTCTAAACTCTGAATTTGAACATGTGAATGTTCAATCTTTGGCAGCTCAATTGCAAGTCCATCCTAGTGCAACATGGTGGATAACAACCCCAATCCAAAGTGAGGTGGGAGAAAATGATGTCTCTCCTCCCTCAAAGCCATGCCAACCATCATCAGTACCCCAGGTGTCCACCAAACCCTAGCTCCATCAAACCCTAAAGATGACATTATCCTCAAAATAGGGCCAACGTCCAAGATCCAAGTGTTGCGTCCAGGTTGGAGGGAAGTTGGAACTGCATCTCATCTCTGCAAGGTATTTGGTCGTCTGTTGTTGCAATGTCCTTGATCCTGGTGAAAAATAAGCTTTGGGGTATGTTATCCCCCATTTTAGGGATAACTAAGGAGATTATGTCTCAAGGCCCACAGGTCCTAGACATGGAGTACCGAGAGCCAGATTGACTTGAGCATGGCCCTGGAGGGCCCATCTTTTCTTCCTTTCAGCACCTCAACTTTGTCAGCAACAGCAGCATCCATCACCTCGGCTTGGTACAGTAGCAGAGATGGATCTTGCTCCATAAGGTAATGAGTCCGAGTATCATGGTATGTGTCACTTTGATCCTCAAAACCTTTGAATATGTGCATTTAGTTCTTTTTGTTTCTGACTTGTGCTTGGATATTATACTTATCCACTTGACCATGTCTAGGGGAATGACAGGATGCCCTAGTAAGCCTGTGCCCATAGGTTTTGAGTTGCCACTAGGGGGATTCATGAAAAGTCATCGTCCGCTCCCGTCATACTTACCACTTTCCATCTTACTTCCCGCTCATCCATCCCATTACATTGGTCCGGGCATTGGGTTGGCCAATCATTTAAGGGTTGCACCTCGCCTTATGGGAAGAAGGGGCTAAAGGCCCAGAAGGTAAAAGCAGTTGGCAAAAGATAAAAGCCTAAAATAAAACCTCGAGATGCTTCACCCAGGGATCCCCGAGAAAGCAGTAAAAAGCTTCTTAGCAAGAAACAGGAGGGACCCATAAAAAATAATAAAACAAGACCTAGTCAGAGGATAGGGGGGTCTCATCACGAGCCAGCCTATTAGGTCCATGGGCATCTAGCGGTATGACACTACCAACAGCTGGTTACCACGCTAGGGTAGTGGCTCTTGGTGGCATAGCCAAGAGAAAGGGGGTCTCATCACGAGCCATTCATCTCATTTCCGCGAAAGTGCTTGCGGGTAACATTGCCACCACTGGTCACCACGCTAGGGCAGTGTCCCCTGATTAGCTTCTTGAAAGAAAAAGCAATAAAGAAATAAGAATAGAAGGCATGAATGGGCTTGGAAACATTTGCATCCAGGACAAGTGCAGCTCGCCTTCTACAAAGGCACCCACAGGTAAGCTATGCATTTCCCTACTATCACTGCAACCCTTGTCAGGACGTCCTTTATCCACCTCATCCATTAAACATGACTTGGACTTGATTTCTTTCGGAAACATCCCACATCCAGTGGACACTAGCCCAATAGGACACCCTGTCACTTCCTCCAAACTTACCTTGTAGATTTGTATAATGTCTTTGAGCACTTGACTAAGTAAAAAGGGTTTTATGCACATGTTTAATAAAATTGATGATTGGATGTGATTGACATTGCTATGATCCCTGTGACTTATGAGCCCATGGAGGGCATATCTGTTGATGTGCAGGATCATACCCGATGGACAGGTACCATAATGGACAGGTACACATCGGGAAATGATTAGTTCGGACCTCCATGCGGTTGAAGAGCCCACCAGATGGATGTTGAGACCCCAGCAGGGGGCAAAGACAACACAGAGAGGTTTGCATCGGAGAAGAGAAGGACGTTCCACTTAGGCAACCTGGCAGAGCCTTACCTAGGAGGGTTGTGCCCTCTCCACTGGGACATTGGCCTTGGAAGGCCCCTGACGTCACCCAGGATGCCTATGACGTCATCCAACATTATGGACCTTTTGGGGAGGCAGTTATGGAAGTTATGGCACGTGTGGCAGCTTGGAGAAGCCCTAGGACTCAGAACGGCTAACGTTTTGCTCCAGGAGACCAATACTACCCTAAAAAGGGCTAACGTCACCCTAGAAAGGGCATCACGTCTTTACTTTTGCTTGATTAGGGTTTCATTATGACATTTTAGTGTAAAACAGTATTATTATGTATTTTGGCCTTGTCAGCCTGTTATCCCCTATTTCATGGGATAACTAGGAGATCGTGTCTCGAGGCCCACAGATCCTAGACATGGATTATCGAGAGCAGGATTGACCTAAGCATGGCCCTGGAGGGCCCATCCTTTTCTTCTTTCATCAGATTCGTCTTGTCAGTAGCAGCAGCATCCATCACCATCGGCTTGGTCTTATATCGGAGAAGGCTCTTGCTCCATGAGGTAATTGGTCCAGGTATCATGGTTTGTGTCACTTTTGATCATTAAAACCTTTAGATATATGCATCTGATTCCTTTTATCTCTGACAACTGCTTGGATCTTACATTAGCCCACTTGACCATGTTTGGGGAGATTGACAAGGTGCCCTAGCAAGCCTATACCCATAGGTTTTGGTTTGCCACCGGGGGGATTTCTGAAGAGCCATCGTCCGCTCCCATCATACCACCACTTTTTCATCTTATCTCCCGCTCATTTATCCCATTCCCCTTGTCCGGGCATTGGATTGACCTGTTAGGGTTGCACCTTATCTTGTGGGAACAAGGGGCTAAAGGCCCAGAAGGTAAAAGCAGCTGGTAAAAGATAAAAGCCTAGAAATGAAACCTCGAGATGCTTCGCCCAGGGATCCCCGAGAAGGCAATAA
>JASDQU010503918.1:67689-80463 GCA_032191745.1 Picea mariana
AATTTTGCTTGCACTTTGTATGGCCCATAAAACTTGGGTTGAAGCTTACTCTTACCCTATTGTTTAAGAATTATCTACTTGTATTGTTACAGTCGAACCAATACCATATTTTCCAACTATGAACTATATTATGGGGCAATGTTGATCCACTTGTTCTTTCATTATGTTTGTTTCCTTGGATAAGTTAGCCTTGTGGATGTTAAAGATGCTCCACATCTCTTCTAAAGTGTTAACTACAATAAGGACTTTAACATTTTGAATGTCCTAGTCCTTGGGCACTGGGGGTTCATAATTGTATAATGCCTTCAAGAGGAGCATTTTAGTGGTGGAGTGATATGTAGTACTATATTGATATTAGGTGAAATGCAATCACGTTGTTCATGACATAATTTTCTTATCCCTTGTGCACATTGTTATCACACAAACCCACACTTCTTGATATAAAGTCCTAAAGATCAATTGCGGCCTTAGTGATAAGAGGGAGGCCATTGTCACCTCACCAACCCTCTTTTACACTATAGGAAAACTCAAGGGGGGATTCCCTAGGATAGATTTGATGAGATTTAGGGAAATGAATTCCAATGTGATATGAAGAGTAAACCCAACAAAACAATTTTGTATTTAATTAAGAAAACAAGGGTGTTGGAAGGATCGAAAACTAGTTCCTTTTCCTTGGGCGTATGGGGTCAACTAAGGCTCCTCGTTCATAAATTACAAGTGGGACCAAGATAATGATTAGGGTAGTCCACTACAAACCCTAATAGATCACCCTAGTTTCTTCATAAATTTCCATAAGGTCAAGGGGAAAAATCTCCACTAGAATTCTTCCAATGTCTTTGAGGAGGGATCTATAAAAGAAGGTAGAAGAGGGTGCACCACCATCACTAGAGAAGTACACCACATTTACAACCATTCAAGAATAAATACCACAAGGAAATGAAAAGACCACTTACTCATCGCATCACACACAAAGCCATCCATTCATTAAGAAGCATCCATAAAATAATACCTTCAGGAGAGCGCTCTAGCTAGCCATCCATAACACGAAGAAGAAGAAGAAGAAAGTATCCAACATAAATTTTAGAAATGCTAAGGGATTTCTCCCCCAATCCAACCATGAGTGATAATCAAGAATAACACCTCTGTTTATAGAGTGATGCTCACCTTCCTTTACAATAAAATAATAATATCTTATGAGAGATCCTAGAATTTAGGCTAAGAAAAGTAAAGTACAATTTTCTTATTGCTAAGTAATCTAAATACAATAAACTATGGGTGGTCAAGCCACATGTACAATGATCTAAACCCAAAAGCCCCCCAAGAGAGGGATGTCTCCACGAGTGAGGGAAATTAATGGTTCTAAGATTCCACCTTCAACCTCCAAAGGCACTCAAAGGTGTATTTCTCCACAAGTCATGTCAACAAAACCCCAAGTCTTCTTCCAAGGTGGGAAAACAACTTTCAAAGGTGAACGTCCTCCTAAAATAAGAGGGTCTTGATCCAACCAACTTCGTAAAATAACATGGGATGACTTCAATTAGGTGGATGCCTTCTTCACCAATAAGAAAACAAAGCCCCTTTCCTTGGATATATATTGAATATGTGTGCACATGTTATGCTAGTGATACATGTTGATGTTTGGGCAACATCGGAAATACATTCTACTAGATTAATAATTAATAATATGATTATTAATTATTAAACCCTATTATTAATGTAATAATATATTTATATAAGGTATAAATATATATCATAAATAAGTAGTTATTTATGATGAGTGTTCCATATATATATTTATTATCCAAGGGATGCATCCTTTCATGGATGGCCACCATATGTTCTATATATATGGAACACTCATCACTGTAACAATGTATTGAATGAATATCATCTTATATATGAAAAATCAACATGGTATCAAAGCAGGACTGGGCCTGACTCCCTCACAGGAGGGCCCAGGGAAATGGAAAAGAAATGGGACCTATGAGAGTAAGAGATTAGATAGTATGAGTGAGTGAATTACTACTGTGTTTGCAGTAGTGTGTCTGTACATCACATTGACATGATGACCGTGAGTGAGAGCCATTAAGGGTAGAGATAATTGAGAAGGCATGTTGGAGTCACTAGACAGTGACTTGAAAGAATCCATACTCCTCTACGGAGATCCCAGGCAAGCCACCTACGACGGAGATAGATATGTCTTTCTCCTTATTGTTGTTGGTAGTGTTCGTTCGACAACACTTGCAAGGTTTCCTTGTTACAGTCTGTGTAGCTGCAGTGAAAATCAACAATTGTTGCCTCTGTTAGAAGAATTGGGAGTCTTTTATGAATACCGCAAAGGTTGGGTCGATGTTTTCATGGAGGGCTTTGTAGGAAAGTCGAGTCAAATATTCGGGTAATCTCCACAATGCCCTCGTGACTTTGTTGGCAAGGAGCAAGCAGCTGGTTGGGATTGTATATATGTCATTTTTTCTATGAGATTGGCAGAGATAGAATTGGTGGCAGAGTATGAATGTTTTTGTGATGGTCACCTGGGGTATCCCTAATCACCCGGCTACATGTTTTATAAAACAACAATATGATTTCCTAAGGCCATCCTCTTTGGCTGCGTCGATTCCATCGATTATGGAAGGGCTAGACTCGTTGATTTGGGATCTGGTGAAATACCATCCCTCGCTCAGTCCCGCGAGGTCGGTGGGAATTTTTTCATGATCTGGATTCGACACCACGACATGTAGACGGATGATGAGATGGTGGATATAGTGGCACTAGTTGGTAGGATGGAGAATATGTGGTTGTTTATATCGGGAAGGAAGGCAATGAGACGTGGGAAGGCAAGGAGATGTGGTCAATAAATTGACGACTTCGTAAAAAAAGGACCCATGGTGAAGAAGCAAAGGACTTCATGGCCATCCCATGGAAACATCTTGAAAATTAAAGATGTCCCGACTCCTGAGGGCATGTGGGTTGACCGAGGTGATAGCTACGGTGAACATTAACCACATTGCTATGCAACATTGATTGTATATGAGAGTGGTGAGTTAAGGAGAGATGAGGGCATTATGCTTCTATTCCTCACCTGGGTGCTCCCAAAACTCTTTGGAAGAGGAAGAGAGGAGTAAAAACACTTATATGAGTTCTGGGATAGAGAATTTCTTATAGAACAACAACCTCGTTTAGACTTTGGTTGTCATAACCCTGGACATGGATAAATAATTATGAATGTGGACCCGACCCTGTGTGAATGGAGGCTTCATCATCTACAGGGTTAGTGAGAAATACTATCACAAGGTTGCCACCTTGAGCATTATCCGTATCATGAATAGGAAATGTGTTTGCAAGGATTACTGCAACAAACTTTAGAATGGGAAATATTCTTGTTTTGCTCTTATTTTGTTTTGGGCAAGTTACCATGGAAATGCTTGTTCCATGAAGATGTTCTTGTTCTTGTTCTAGGCAAGTTACCATGGATACCTAGTTAGTAGATTGTGGTGCTTTTAGGCACATGAAAAATTACCGAGATTCTTATAATATGTGACACTCATGGATCTTCTTTATGAAGACCAAGGATGAGGTATTCAACAGATTCTAAGAGTTTAGGGCTCAGGTAGAGAACCTGACAGAGAAGAAGATCAAGATCAACACGAGTATTTGGTGATGAGTGATCGAGATGGACATAAGAAGCAATGAAAAACCATCTGTAGTTGAGATCGCATGAAGCTTGTGTCAATGTGTTGTTGTGGTAGTTACCATGATGTTGTGTGCTTTGGAAAATGGAAATATTGTCACAGAGTCATAGAGGGAGTAACCAATGAGGCAGACTGGACAAGCAAGGTTTTCAGTGATAGAGGGATTTGGCCTATGAGTTCGATATGAAGGATCTTGGTTTGATGCACTGTAACTTGGGATTGGAGGTATGACAAAAGTCAGGTTAAATCTCCCTAGGTCAAGGGAAGTATGCAGTGGAAATCTTGAAGAGGTTCGGGATGTTGGATTGCAAGGCAATGGCTACACCTATGGTATCAAATCTTAAGTTGTTGTAAGATACGACTTCAGAGACTGTGGATGTTACTTTATATAGGAAAATGGTGGGTTCGTTGATGAACTTGATGAACACAAGACCAGATATATGTTTTGTTGTGAACACCCTGATTCAATATATGAAGCATCCCAGGTAGGTTCATTTGGTCACAACAAAACATGTGATGAGGTATCTTAAGGGTACATTGGATTATGGTCTCAGGTATGTGATAGACCACGAGTTCGAGTTATATGGATATTCAGATTCAGATTGTGCCGATGGTATTCCTGATCGGAAGAGTACTTCGACATATTGCTTCAGTCTAGGATCCAATATGGTTTCATGGAGTAGCAGGAAGCAATTGTGTGTAACACTCAATACGGTTGAGGAAGAGTATGTGGCAGCATGTGCAACAAGTCGCGAAGCAATGTGGCTTCGGAAATTGCTGACTATTGGACTGAATTTGACTTGTAGGTAAGACCTACAAGAAGAGGATGACGAGACTTGTTCTGGAGGACAAGTGATGAAGTCAGTAGATTGAAGATCCAGTTGATATTCAGTGCTCGAGAGGGAGTTGGGTACTATAATAAGGAGCAGGAGGCTTCTCCGGATGCAGGAAACAATCATGTGTGGTGCTCAGTACAACTGAAGCTAAGTGTTTGGCAGCATGTGCAGTAGCAGTGTTGCTTCAAGAACTGTTGTCTGGGTTATTTGGTCTGCATTTGGTGTGACAACCAGAGTTGCATGAAGTCGTCAGAGAACCCTGTGGTCTATGACTAGTCGAAGCATATCGAGATCAGATATTACTATATAAGGGATATGGCGCAAAAGGGAGTAGTGAGGCTCCAATTTTGTGACTATAGAGGATCAAGTTGCATACATGTTTACCAAGCCATTATCAAGGATGAAGTTTGAGTACTTCAGGGACAAGCTTGGCGTGGTCCCTCTTCAGAGGGAGTGTTATCATCCAACATGAAAAAGGGATAGCACTGAGACAGGTGGAACTCATCCAGCATGAAAAGGGGATGGAACTAAATGTTCTCATCCAGAATGAAAAAGGGTTGGCACTGAGACAGGTGGAACTCATCGAACATGAAAAAGGGTTGGCATCGAGTGTTCTCATCCAACATGAAAAAGGGTTGGCACTGAGACACATGGAACTCATCCAACATGAAAAAGGGCTAGCACTGAGTGTTCTCATCCAACATGAAAAAGGGTTGGAACTGAGACAGGTGGAACTCGTCCAACATGAAAAAGGGTTCGAACTAAGACAGGTGGAACTCATCCAACATGAAAAAGGGTTGGCATTGAGACAGGTGGAATTCATCCAGCATGAAAAAGGGTTGGCACTAAGTGTTGTCATTCAGCATGAAAAAGGGCTGGCACTGAGACAGGTGGAACTCATCCAACATGAAAAAGGGTTGGCACTGTGTGTTATCATCCAGCATGAAAAAGGGTTGAGACTGAGACAGGTGGAACTCATCCAACATGAAAAGGGTTGGCACCGAGTGTTCTTATCCAACATGAAAAAGGGTTGGCACTAAGAGAGGTGGATCTCATCCAGCATGAAAAAGGATTGGCACTGAGTGTTCTCATCCAGCATGAAAAATGGCTGGCATTGAGACAGGTGAAACTCATCCAACATGAAAAAGGGCTAGCACCGAGTGTTCTCATCAAGCATGAAAAAGGGTTGGCACTAAGACAGGTGGATCTCATCCAACATGAAAAAGGGTTGGCACTGAGACCGAGGGTGCACATGATCAGGTATTAATGCATTGCAGGGTAGTGGATGTCTTGGGGACATGTTGCAGTTATTTGAGAACTACCCACAGGCTTTGGATGCATTGGATATGAAGTCACAAGGGTACACATGATGAGGTACAAATACATTGCGAGGTAGTGGATGCCATGGTGATATGTTGAAGCTATTTGAGAGCTACCCACATGTAATCTTGGCATAGTGTAGAATGTCTCCCTCGCTGAGAGGGAGTGTTGATGTTTGGGCAACATTAGAAATACATTCTACTAGATTAATAATTAATAATATGATTATTAATTATTAAACAATATTATTAATGTAATAATATATTTATATAAGGTATAAATATATATCATAAATAAGTAGTTATTTATGATGAGTGTTCCATATATATATTATCCAAGGGATGCATCCTTTCATGGATGGTCACCATATGTTCTATATATATATGGAACACTCATCATTGTACCAATGTATTGAATGAATATCACCTTATATATGAAAAATCAACAATACAAACATAATCCATGACTGATATTTGTGCAAAGCTCACCATTACATCCCAAATTAAGTGCATCCTCTATTCAAGTCCATTTACACCATTCAAAAAATCATTTGTCCCAACTACCTTTTGCATTGAGTTGAATGGACAATGATTTGTTCCAACCACCTGTAGCAGTCGTGCTGAAAGAGTAGCATGAATGTCTTTGTTGTGTCCAGATGCCCCTATTGGTGGAGTCATCACAAATTTGGTAGCAATCCTGAGGTCATGATTCCTTAGAATCATCGAGGACTAAGCTAGTGACTATTGGCTCTACTATTACACTTTGACCAGATTGAAGGGCCTTAACAATTTCATCAAGGGAATCAATGCTCATCACATGGACACCATATAGGGGTGTGTTGACAAACTGTGCTAATCAGATGGGTGTAGCAGTTGCCTCACCTACCATCATTGAAAACTTGGAAAGTGCACGACCCTCTGGACCAATTATACCTAGTTCAACCATTCGAGATTGTCCTCTGCTACTACTTCCCCATTTTCAACATGAACTTGAACCAAGGCACCTAAAGCCTTGCACATTTTGAAAAGTTTGTAAAAGCAATTCATCTTTTGCCATGAGGTCCCCTTTATATGCCATAAAAATTTGAAGGAATTGATTTCTTTCTTCTTCACAAGGATATCCATGTCTCTAGCAACACCTTCATTCCAAGTTGTAACAACCATGTGAAAACCATATTCCATGCAAGATTTCTCTGCCTTCTTTACATGGGCTTCAAAACCCTCAACAAGGTTGCCATTGATCGAGATCACAAATTCCATGTGTGTTGTTGTTGTTCCTGACAATGCAATGGCCAGACCAAAAAAATATCATCAATGGTCACTTGGCCCATGAAAGAAAACTCCAAGCAAGTGCAAGGATCAATACCACCTAGCATTACATATTTCCAAGTGGTATCAAGGATAGGAACTTCACTTGTGACTGGATTCTTTTATTTGGTTCCATCATAATGGTTCCATCCCTTTTCCTTTCATGATCACGTTTTCCAATGCATAATGTCACCAATATTGCAAAGGGTATATTCCTTGCAATTGAAACTCTATTAGTTAATGGTCGGCCATAACTTCTTTGGAAGGAAAATACAAATTTGATGCATGGGTATATATATCCTCTGTAATGCCTCCACAAATAAGGTGTATAATTAAGGCTGTGTACATTTTGATAGTATTCATGAACCATACACCAAGCTTGTTGTACCCAAATATGTTGTTGTTCCAGAGTCTGTACTTAAGGCTTAGAAGTATAGTGTCTAGGCATCCGAAAGTGAGTAAGGGGTAGAGAAGGAAGAAATGTCAACCTTCGGCAAGGGAAGCTAGGGCCGATTTCTAGGTTGTTGTCTAGCTTCCAACTGTTCCTGAATGTTTATGTCTCTTTCAATCGCTGCCCACGAACGTTCCAGTTCCACCCGGGTAGTGGTTGTTTTAATAATATTATAAAAAAGATTCAAGGCAATATGTGTTTGATCTGATAGTCCGGGTTGGATATTAGGCTGTCTTGTCATAGGGACAATCATGGAGGAACATAATGATATTAAAATATCAATACTTTTTTAGATGCTGTCTCGATTTCGATCGTATAAAGGAGAGTTTATAGTTCCAGTAGTGAAAACAGGGTGCAAACCAAAGGCCCTTTCTCGTAACTGAGTTATATTTTAATAAATGTGTATGAGGTGTAAGAAAACATTAAGTTGTCTATCATGTAAGGCTCCTATCAAGGAAGAATATCACTTATAAACAAAAGAAGAAAAAGGTAAATAAACAACCCGATGAAGCATAAAATATGTATAGAAATCTAAAATGCTCACTGGTCTTATACCTGCTAATAGCCGGTACAGAGGAAAAACAGTAAACAATATAGAAAACTAAAATTTATTCACTATAGTAAAGGTTGTACTAAATTATAGCGAAACATTCATCAGATACATATATGAAATGAAATTAGATATGGAATACAAGGAAACAAACTCATAACACAGTCGTGACGGAATCGAGAATCTTCGGATTTGCTTTATATTAACTCTCGAGGGAGAAACTCTCTATTACAATTGACCCAAAAAGGTCCAGCCCTTGTTCCTTCCTTCTATTATATATTTATACAGATTTACATATGATGGGATCTTAATCGTTCCAGGATTTTCAGTTACAACAAGAAGGAGATCAATCGTTTCATTTCTTTATCTTTGTCCTTACTTGGTGCCAGAAGCCTGCCCCTTTGCGTGCTCGGTACAAGTGACACATTTTTCCACTAGCCGAGATATCAACCTAGAAGGTTCCGCTTGACAATTGGCCTAAAAAATATAACAATCTTTGACTAATTGTGGTAAGCTTTCTTCCATCTATCGGTCTAGGGTGTCGATAGTGCACAATTGCACACTTGGTTTAATAATCCATTTATCTATTTGAACTATTTATGCCATAGTTACTTGTGATATTTCGGCTGAATCTCTTTCTTCTTTCTCATTTATATCAAGCGAGAATTTCGCTATATTCATTTGATTCAATGTCTCAACATTGCTCTCACTACCAATGCCTAATAGATCTCCATCTATAGAACCGAAGGCCTCTTCCCAGGATTTCCTTATCCTCTTGGCTTGCAATTTGCCTTCTGATATGTTGCGTTCCCATTCTTTCAACAAAATATTACCTCGGGTCTGTTCCAAAATGGAAAACTCGGAACTATTTGCCAATTCCCTGTTTGTTGTAGCTATTACAGCCTCTTGAAATGCGACTCGAGCTGTTCCAGCTTCTCTCTCTCTGACAGATAAGTTTTCCAATACTTGATCAACAAGCAGGCAGTGGTCTCGAATCGTCTTTACCTTGGCAAGTAAACTTCGCTGGGCTGCAGAAACTCTGCTCTGAATCTCCATAGCCTGGGACTGGAATATCCCGATATTTATAACTTGGATTTCGGTGAACTCTAATCTAACATATAGCTGCTCAATCAAGTCTCTTTGCTAGCCTACCTATATTTGACTGGTCTGAGCTACCAGCTCTGCTTGTTCGAGCTTAGCTTTGAGCAGCTCGATTTCCTTTTTGTCGGCCATTCTTGCTTGTTCTATTCCTGTGTTCACTTGGTCCTTGGTAGCTTCCTCTGCTGTGGCTAGCTTAGCTTCTAAGGTTTTGATGAGGCGATTTTTTCACTTCAGCTGATTTTTCAAAACCCCGACTGAAAATTGGTTTGCTGTAGCAAACGCCCCTAATGTCCCGGCTATTTCTGTCACAAACTCTTCTTTCTTCTTATATTTCTCGTCAGTCAACACCTTAAATTTCTTGGCCGTTGATCCTGCTTCTTGATAGAATTCTCTTTTTACCACAGCTTTTCTTTTTTTATCAAAAAAGAATTCATTTGGAGGGAGCTCTTCCATCCTTATAGGTCTCAATTCTTCATTGAAAATCCACCCTGCGTCAATGTTCCACCCTGCGTCAATGTTCCCTTGAGTTGACTGTAAGGGAGTAATGGAGGCGATGGGATCTCCGATTTGCTTAGCTGATTGGCCTGGAGTGGCAACTGGAGTCTGTTTTTTCGGCGGATCGAGAGTTTTCATTTCTGGTTTCTGGCTCCTAGTTTTCTCTTCCCTGTCCTGATGTTCTTCTTGTCCGGGTACTGAATCTTTTGAGCCTTCGACTTCTTTTTGCTGCACCTCTGTTGTTATTTGATTCTCACCCCACAATACTGGGGGAAGACAACTCCGTCGATGTTCTTGGAATTTTAAAACATCGGCCCTTTCTTCAGGCGCCAGGGCTTGCATCCGAGCCAACACCTCGGCATAAGATCTCGTGCCTCGGAAAATGTCATCCGAGGGTGAATTTTCGTGCTCAAACCTTTTAATCCCGCAATTGGCTAAGTGATTACTTACAATCCTATGTGGATCGTGCTTCTTGAATTCGACATGAACCAATTTCAGGGCTGCTGCCTCAGCTTTAGCATGCCCAAAATCTAACAAAGAATAGGAATTCAAATGAATAGGAAAAGGTGGCCATACCTTCTTAGAATATCCCTTAAGTTCCTTGCTTACGCCACCGATTACGGTTTGCCTGGAAATCTCACAACAAGCCAGCCTATCGGGTATGAATAGTGGTAAGGCATTCAGAGGAACAGAAGCGCCGAAAACCCTGAGATATGAAAATTTTGCTTCCACATACCAATCGACTATACTGCTCAGATTTACCGCGATACTGTTTGAGATCCTAGGTGGTGGGTGGCCGAAGATTACCCAGTTAAAGATTTCATACACAAAATCTAAAGCTTTGTCTTCCCACAACTTTGAATGGTAGACGTGGATGGGCCCAACTTCCGAGGGAGTCCAGCTCCAACTCATTAAGGGAAAAGGCGTCAGAAAACACACGGTGTCCATGATATACGCAGACATAAAGAATGAAGCGATCTTTCCACTCTCCTTCTGTGCTCGATACTCTGTAACTCAACTGGTCAAACTATCAGATAGTAGTTTAGCCCAGTCGAAGGAATAGCCTTCAACGACCGAATGAATTAGAGGCACCCACTGAAGGAAAAAATGTGTCGTGTCCTCTCTCCCATATAATCTACAGGTCATCATAGCTATATATTTGAACTGTGGTTCCAGAGAAGATATTGAATATATACCATTACTGTCCACCCTGAACTTCGCAGGGTGTGAAACCCAATCTTTGATTAAATCGGACATACTCTTGTCGTATTGCACACATTCCTTCTGTTTAAAATTCTCCAAGAATTCGACATTGTATGTAAGGTCTGACACGGTTGACAACTTGTACATAGCCTGCAATTGTTCGGGTCTGAAAGTTCCAATGGTGACCCTCTGCTCGTTGACGATGGTTCTGGTTCGTATATCTACATGGTCTAATGCCCATCAGACCATATCGTAGTAAGGGAGCAGACGTGGCCTAGTCGCTACTTTATGCATTTGAGCCTAGACGACGATCTTATATTTGGTGATCAGGTCGTCTTTTTCATTGTCACTGGAATCATCCGAAACATCTACCAATTCGAACTGTAGAACCTCAGAAATATACGACCAGGTCCTGACAGAGTCGACACTTCGAGGTGAAGTATCAGAGACGTTGTTTGAACCTTGTCCTGAAACCTCAACAGTGGCTTTAGACACTTTTTGCGGGGCCATGGCGGGGGATTCTACTTTAGCTCTCCTGCGATAACAATATGTATACATACAGAAATTAGTTCGCTCTAGAAAGGTTTGCTCTGTGTAGAATAGAAATGAAATTTGTGACAACAAATAAAAGATCCGTGCCTTCGACCATTTAAAACTAGGTCATCCTTAGGAACAAAACGGTCAAATCGTTCTTAAATATAAATTTAGCAATAAAAAACCAAATCTTTACTTGTCGATTCGCCTCATTTCCAATTAATGTCCTAGATTTTGACAGTTCGTAATGCAAGTTGGCGCAAGGAAAGTTTAAAATTGCCTCGTAGACTGTGCATATAAATTTCGGTATTAAAACACTGGCAATGCTGGCTTAGCTTAATTAATCAGGCCTTTTTAAATGTTAATTATTTTTTCGGCATTCGCCTCATCGGGGGCTTTCACTTTAACCCTTTAAACCTCTAAAACCCGAGGTCGCGATAATTAGCTTTGATTAATAAAAAACGTAACCATGATCAGGAGTTTAATTAATTACGTTGTTATTTATATCGCGACTCGGCGCTTCGAAGGTATAGCTTTCGGGAGGCTCGTATGCCGAGTTGCGAGATCGTGACAATATGATCTAATTAAATTGGAAGATAAAACTAGATTAAGTGTTTAATTAATTACATTTTTGTTTATATCGCGACTTCGCGACTCGAGGCTTCGAAAGTATAGCTTTTGAGGGAAAACATGCCGAGTTGCGAATTCCCGACAACGCTTAATTGCAGATAAACTTTTTACCTTTAATCATTAACCCGGGTTACTAAAACAAGAATCTCGCGGTTTCGGCTGTCGGGGTTATGACGGTAAGACTTTTGGAGCTAGCAAACGCCGAGACACGAAATCCCGATGATGCTTAACCGTGGTTTAGAGTATTTTTACTCTCGGTACTGATCCGGGTAAACTTTTTTTTTTTAAAACTATTTCGCCATTTCGCCCCTTGGGACTTGTAAACTATGCGACATCCCGAGGTAAAAATGAGAGACTCGTTTAAACGATTAAAAGAAAATAAATCATGCCTTAAGAGTATGACAACCGTCGCTGCTTGCATGATGAGACTTCTGAGATTTTGGGGAAAATAAAAGAAAAAACCAAAATCAGTGTTTGATTTCTAGCATTAAGATATAAAAATTAAAAAAGGCTAAAAAACAAAGGCGGCTCCAACATATGTCATGGTTATGCAAAAAATCTTAATTCTTAAAGCAAGGCCCCTTTACTAGTGTTGAAGTTGAGATCCTCGTGATGAAATATCACTTCAACGATGTCTATCCTTACATTTAGTGATTTA
>JASDQU010503919.1:52246-66494 GCA_032191745.1 Picea mariana
TTAACTTACTGAAGAAGTGGGAGGACAAGAAGACCAATTATAACATGGTGCATGCGGAGCCACGCAAGAAGAAGAAGAAGAACAAGGAGGTTGATTTATGACTAGCAACCCACAGAGGGGTGAAGACAGGAGAAAACTTCGATCATGGTGAAGGCTCGGATCAAAATCCAGATGGAAAGATAAGGAAGGCAACTTAGCCGCCTCCAAATTTTGATGTTTCCCAACAAAAATAGTTTTTTGCGCAATGCACAGAGAGTGCTAGAAGAAGAAAGAGCGCATGCGGAGATGAAGCGTGTGACTCAGAGGTCACTCAAGGAGGCTTGGTTCTAGGAATAAGTGCAGAGGGTGACACAAAGGTCACTAGAAGAAGCTGAGATCCGTGAAGAAGTGCAACAGGCGATGCAAAGGTCACTAGAAGAGGCCCACGCAGGTGAGGAATTTCAGTGCGCAATGTAAAGATCATTGGAGGAGGATCGCGTGCACGAAGAAGTCCAACACACGRCACAACAATTAATAGAGGAGGCTCACATACATACTGAGTTRTGATATGTTGAGCATAAAGCCTATGAAGAACAAGGCYAAGAGGAATTGCAACGTGCAAYAGGTGCAAAAGTTTTACATGAAATGGGTCGCAAGGAAGAATATGAAAACCAATTAAGTTMTTTCTTTCATTGTTGTTTGCAATTGTTGAWTGATCTAGAAGYTGCAAGTAAGTTGACTCAGATGTTAGCTACTTGCATGAAAGAACAAGGAGTGGAGGTTTCCATATCTGTTCCATTGCYAGAAAGAGATGTATGYCAGGTCAACAAGCAAAAGCGCACTGGYCGAGAATTTGAAATGACATCAAAGCTTGGTGGTTATGACATGGATGGTGTCATGTTGGATCTGGGGYCCAACATGAATATTTTGYTGAAKAAATATTGGGAGGTGATGGGGAAATYGACGTTGGTCTAGTCACCTATCCAACTCCACTTGGACGATCAATACAAGATCTATCCAATAGGTCGTCTATAACAAGTGGAAGTAAACATAGAATGAATTAAAACAAAGGCCGACTTTGAGGTCATCGATATTATGGATGAATATGATCCATATCCTACATTACAGGGCATTGGTTGGGCCTTTGATAATAATGTGGTGTTAAACTTGAAGAAGAGGCAGATGTCCTTTGAAACAGACACCCTGCATGTGGTCGCGCCACTAGATCCATATGAAGGTGACTGATATAATGAACCCATGGATGAGGATGTGTGGAGCTCAGTCATTGAGAACATTTATAAGATCATAGGATGCAGGGAGGACTACATCAACCCCACCACATATGGAGAGTTAAGCTGGAGGAGTGTCAAGTCTTATGACACGAATTCTAAGGATTCTATGGATTGATGGAAAAATAGGCAGCCATTCCATAAATAAGTTGGATTGAGGACAAGCCAAATAATAGTGGTGGGGGCCTATTGGCACCCAAATTTTTGGGTTCAGTTTTGCGCACGCGCACAAATGAAGTTGTGCATGCTCATTCCATAGTTTTGCGCATGCCTAAGGAAATGCATGAGGAATGACAAAGAGTGCACGTCAAACCAAGTTTTAACAGAACGAAACATGCCTAAAATATTATTGAACACATGTTGGTACCAATTTTGATGTGCACCAAAAATCAAGAAGACACATGTCAGAATCAAGAAAATAATCATCAGGAAATCCTCTTGAATGATTACTGCCAACAACACAAGGGATCATGGAGCTGACAAAAGATGAATTGGGAGGGTAGTTAATATCCCCCCAATTCCTAAAGGTTACATGGACTACAGGCAGATTCCAGAAGCATGCGAGGTAAGTTTGTCAGTTAAGCGAGTGGAGCAGAGTAGAAAGAGAAAGGGCTTCCGAACAGAGAAAGCTATAAAAGTAAGCAGTGATATCAGAAATGAGGCTAGCTAGATATTGAGAAGAAGAGATTCATTGAGTCCTTGGTATTAAGCTCAGTCTAATCCTTTTGTAATATTGTAATGATTTTGAATATACTTATGTGTTTGTTATATGTATGAGTTTTGAGACAAGGTGCATTGCGCAGTGTGTTGTAATTCTAAGGATTTATATAGAGAAGATATGAAGTTCTATGGTTATATATATATATATATATATATATATATAGAGAGAGAGAGAGAGAGAGAGAGAGAGAGATGTTTTGTGCAATGTATACCTATGTTGTGATGAAATGGCTCTAGTAATAAAGAAGAGACAGTTCTGATCCAAATCTGTATTTATCATGTATGAGTTGAATATGTGTGTGTATTGTTTTACTTTTTAGTCCTAATAATTTGTCAAATATGAGCTACATGGATGCCAACCCCGATGACCCTTTGTATGTTTAGCCTCCATCCTTGTCAAAAGACCTTATGGTCTCTGTGATCTTATCTGCATCTTAGGTGAGACCTTCCTCTACATTGGTCGATGATTGATATGTAGATGGGGGTTTTGTTGGAAAAATCTAGATGAACCTTGGGTCTAAACTCCCTAACATTAAGAAGGATGTGCGCAAGCATGGATCAAAATACCCAACAATTTATTCCACATTGGACTTTGTATGGCTTTCTAATGCCAAAAATACCAAACTGGTTTTAACACTTTCATGCTCCTACAACAATCTTTTAACTTCTATAATAATTGTGTATTTTGGGATTTTATGCATTTTTATTGCATTAGGGGATCTACAACAACTTGCAGCATGGTCACTTCCCTCTTCTATAGCAACCATGAACATCTTGCATTCGAGATAAATGCAACAACAAGTATGTGTTCTAGAGTGTGCTTGTGTCTTCTATAATGTCTTCCCGTGTTCTTTTGGTGACTTTTGCAAATTTAACTCACCTTGAGGTTTTGGCATGAAAATTAGATCCAAGAACCAAATCCATTTTAGATCAAGATATCATCCAATATCATGACCTAAACTTCTAATGTTATCAAGGTTCACTAGTTTGAACTTTAGCTTGAGCTCTATACATGGAATCTAATCCCTTTCTTCACCATTTAACCAATCATTGGCTACTTGAATACCCCTTATGTGGAATTGTAAGTCAAAGAACCAAGGAGTTCTGGCCAATAGTTTCCCATCATTCTAAACCAAATGGGACCACCAAATGCAATGATCATTGAAATATAAGCATGATCAAAAGAAAAGAAATCTCTTAGACAAAATAAGGCTCATGGCCTCCCAAACCTTCCAAATACTCTGAATCACAAAAGTGCCAATAGTTTTGAACTAAATATAAGTAATCACCAATGTCTAAAGAGATATTTCCTACCAGGATTTTTTTCCTAGTGGAGCCCCATCGTTGGTGTACATGATAAGTAGTAAAAATGGGTGGCAACAAAAAAATTGGTATTGGTTTGAAACTTTGTTGTGAAATGTTATAGCTATATTTGGTCACCCTTTACCATATCAGTTGAGCCAAGCCATTTGTATAGATTCACTTGATGAATTGTATCTCATTCCACAAATTTTATGAGCCTTTTGGTTTGTGCTCACCAGTTTCTTTCATGTAACCCACAACTAGCTTGCATGTTTCTCTTTAACAACCCATAAGTGCCCTCAAAATGGATTTAAAAAATAAAAATTGCACAAAATACATGGTCCTAGGCGAAGATTATGGGGTTCATACACATGTATGACTCGAATCTTGAGCCCCAACAACCAGAACTACTTCATACACATATAAATATAGTTCTAAGTTGGAGGCAAGGGAACCAGACCAGACCATTACACATATATGCTAGAGAATTGTCATGAGATCTGACATCCTTAGCTTTTATGTTGTATCTTTGAATAGAACCCCCTGGTTCTATAAGATTTATCCTATGTTTTTCTGGGTCTAAATCATCCCTTGATGTCCCTGTCAAAGTAAGGTCAGGATCCTTGACAAATTTGAGTTGGATAAGTGGTTTTGGTTGGAGGAACCCAAACTTGAGTGACAAAGGCACTAGCAACAAAGGTCACATATACATTTTGTTGTGTGTGTATAATAGGAAACTTCTCATGCACTTCCCATCATTTCGAGGATGTTACACAAGGTAAACCTTGGATTCTTTAGGGCACAAGGCCAAGTCAACAACTCATGAAGAGATCATATATATATCATCCATAATCGGCTCACTAAGAGAAAACATGTCACAATGTAGGATTTGAACCCGAATATGGAGGGTAACAAATTTTCATCACAACCACTTGTGCTACGCCCAATTGAAAAACATTATGTTGTCTACATTTGAATTATTAATATAAATATCTCTCTTATCTCCCCACCCCCCGAAAAATTCATTGTGCATTCATAAAATGTTAATATGTGTTTGAATGTATGAATTGTGGATTAAACTGAATATCCTAGCACTAGTTACAATTATTGTTCTTTAAGGTTATGTTATTTTATCATTATGCTTAATTGGGTTTGAGAAAGGTTTTGTTTTCTTGACTTGTGTGTAGGTGTTGAAAAGGATATTCTGTTAGAATATTGTTGCCCAAATTGCTCACAAGGGTCAAGGGATTCACTGCATGATCATAAGTACTTTCCTCTCTTTCCTTTATGCATTTAATAATATATCTTATGAATTTTGGAAAATAATATTGTTGTCTCTTTGTTTTGTAGTCATACTTTCTATCTTGGGACATGCTCTTGACAATTAACTAGGTATTTTATCTAATGAGGGATTTGGAGCTTATTCTCCCCTTGTTAGTCTGAGTGAATGTTTCAACATATATTCTCTTTGAGATGATGTTCTTCCCTCAAATGAAGCTCTCCTAGAGGCTATAATTGGTTTTGAATTTCCTTCAGATATTTCCATCCTTTCCAAAGACAATCTCCCTAGGTTTGACCCATTTGTAATTGACTCTAGCTATGATTTTCATTTTGAGTCCAATCCCTCTAATTGTAGATCCCCATATGTGGAAATTTTTAATTCTTTGGACTCTTCATCGATCATAGATCCTTAGATTTTATTTCTGAGTTTGACTTCTTTGGTCATAGATCCTCATGTTTAGCTTCTACATCCAATATCTCTACTTGATTGTTAGATTATGGTGGTGATTATTCTTCACTAGCAGAACCCACCATTGAAATGGAAATGGTTGAAGATATCAAGGTTGAAAATATTCATGTCCTTGTAACTCTTAATATATCTCTTGCTTTGGATTTTCGAGATATGATCTAGGTATCATTGCTTCTTGGGTGCAGGATATTGAGTTGGATTCCTAGTTGCTTAGGGATCATGCTTTGCACATTATTCAGTATGGTCAAGTATATTTTGAATCTTGTATATAGGTTTAGGATACCCCTCAATTATGATGCATTTAAACATTTTTCCACTTGAATTCACCTTAGGATCAAACCCACCAAGTTGTGATGTTTAACCTTGTTCCAATCCATCATTTAACTTATGTGTTAGATCCTACCTATCATGTCCTTCCATAATTAGCATCTTTCTTGCCATTTGAAACCCATGTCAAGTGTTTCTCATAGGCTTGGGAGCCTCATTAGCCCCACCATGACTATGAGTAAGAAACTGCATGATTCTCTCTCATCATTTTTCTACCCAATTAACTAGTGGGATCCATTGTTTCCATTTGATTTGCATTTGCATTGAATTGTGTAGCTTAAGTTTTTGTGCCTAATTCTTTGTTGTAGTTTGCTTCCTTATGCTTACCACCATTGGCTTCACTTTTGTTTCTCGCCATTTGCATCCATTGCTCATGCATTTTGAATCCTATCCTTGGAGGAGACATGCTTATGAGTGTCCGCATCCTATACAACACCTATTTTGCTTGATTTTTTCATAGGTCTATTCCATGTGCTTAAACATAGTTGCATGCCCCTACAATATTAATTTCCTCCACTATATTATGGAATTATTTTATTATTTTATAGGCTTTTATAATATGAAGAAGACAAAAAATTCAAATATTTATATAAAAAGTAGAAAGGGGGGGAGAATTGAAATATTTATGATTCATGTATCTATGTTGCAGTAGTGAGTCTATGTTGCTCTTGAACAAAGCACTTGTTTTGAGTCAATTCTTTACAGTTAGGTTTTAGTGTTGCCTTACGAGCTATACCATGATTCTAAGTTTTTACTCCTCCTATCGATTACTCTTCCAGAGAATACCTCAATGCCTCTTGCATGGATGGTTTATATCATTAGTCCCTTTTAGCATCAATTGCTAGCCAAGTCATCATTGTGTCATGCTAATGTTCAAGGGTATTTTATAACCCATGTCATCAATTCTTCAAATATCTCATTCGTTCATATCGACCTTCCTTATCTCAAGTTGTACTCAGTTCATCAACACATCCAATACTCTTTTCTCATGCTAATGTGGAAGGATTCTTTATTTCCTTCTCATTAGTGGGTCGTGTCCTATTGATCATGACACATTTCTCTAGGAGATAGACCTAGAGCCGATAGCACCCTGTGACTTACTTTCATTATTGGTAGGCTTCCTTTTGCCCAACTTATGACATCCATCTTTGGTCATTGCCAAAGTGTTTTACCCTATGTTTGACAACAAGACCTTTATTCACATAGTGGGATTCATGCTATATCTTGGATTCCATTTTCCTTATTGATGGAATGCCTCGCCATTGATAATGATTTGTATCACTGGTTACCTCTTAGAGGGTCTTTTTGATGTACTATTTCCATCTAGTGCTTTCAAAACTCATACTTAATGGTGTGTTCTCTCATGTTATTGTCCAATACTTCTCCTTAAATCATATCATTTCCCTCATATTTTCTCATTTTCATTGATGGGGATGCCTTAATGCCCTCCTTCCAATGGATCTCTCCCTACCAAATTGAACTCATTTTATTTGGGAATGAGATTTAGAGACCTTTATAGTACCTTGGGCCTTGCAACCATTAGTGGTATATTCGTCCACACTCAATAGTGGATATCCATCAAAGATCCCTGATCATTTTATTCTAGAGGTGATCGAAATCAACACATTTATTCACACTTCCTAGAATGTATTGAGTATTATGGTGCCAATTATCATTATCAATGGGTTACCTTGTGTCTGGAAACGATATACATTATGACCAATGATCATACAATTTCTCCCATGTTCAACTCTAGATCATTTATTCACATGGTGTAGATTCATACATATGGCATGTTTGGATTGAAGACCATGGGCTATAGTGGCATCCCCTTTTGTTGTTGTTGCTTGATTTGATTATATAATACCACTCTTCTATATTTCATTGGTACTCAAAGAACCAATTTTGTACTCTTCGCAATTCCAGTTATTCTCTTGATGTACATTGAGATGTAGATCCACTTTGTATTTTCTTTTCACTGTAGTCTTGTTTTGACATGGATCCACTATGCATTTTTTCATGGCCATGATATTGAATCTTATATACTTCATGGATCCACAATGTACTTGATTTGGGGTCATGTATATTTTCTACTTGAGAATGGGTATTCCCGCCTAGGAGAAGAGATATATTTCATACTGTGTTTTTTGTTTGCAAGTACCTTTTTGATCCTTATTATGCTAAAATTCACCTTGGTTTCACTTGTTAGATTCATCTAAGCCTTATAAGGTATTTTGGCCATTAGTTCTTCTTCTACCCTCACACATTACATGGCATMTATTATAGATATATTTAGTCACCCTTGACCATATTATCTGAGCYAAGCCATTTATATGCATTCACTCTTTGAATTGCAGCTCCTTCCACAACTTTAATAAGCCTTTTACTTTAGGCTCACGAGTTTCCTTCATGCAACCCATGAGCAACTTGCACATAGTTCTTTAGCAATACTTGAACACCCTCAAAATGACCTTAAAAAATAAAAATTACACAAAATGTTTGGTCTTGAGAAKAMATCACATAGGCTATACATCTATATTCCTTGGATCTCGAGYCTCAACAACYGAATCTACTTCATAAGCATATAGATATGAGTTCTAAGTTGAGGGCAAGCGACCTAGACTAAACCATTACATCTATATTCTAGAGAATTGTAATGAGATCTRTTATCCTTGGATTTTATGTTCTCTCTTTGAATGGAACCCCCTATTKTTGCAAGATTGATCCTATCCTCTAATGGGTCTAAATCATCCCTTGATTTCCTTTCCATAGTAAGATCTGAGATCCTTAATGAAGTTGAGTTCAATAACTGACCTTGGTCAAAGGAATCCAGACTCGCATGGCAAAGGCACTAGTAGCAAAGATTGGGTATACATTTTGTTGTTTACATTTGAATTATTAATATAAAGAATAAATATATCTCATTTACACCCCCCCTCCCCTACAATTTGTTATGCATTAATAAGATGTTAATATGTATTTGAATTTATTAATTGTGGATTAATCTGAATAGCCTAATATTGGTTAGAAATCATGTATTTTAAGGTTAAGTTATTTTCTTATTATGCTTAATTGGATTTGAGAAAGGTTATATTTTCTTGACTTGTGTGCAAGTGTTGAAGAGGAGATTATATTAGAAGCTTGTTTCCCAAATTGCTCACAAGGGTCAAGGGATTCAACATGATAAAAAGTACTTTCCTCTCTTTTTCTTTATGCATTTAATAACACATCTTGTAAAATCTAGAAAGTAATATTGCTTTATTTCTTTGCTATCTTGGTGAGGTCAACCCACTCACCGCAAAATTTTCCCACAAACACTAAAGCCACAGTTTTTGGAAACCATTTATCAACTGTTTATGATACTACCTTCCACAGACCCTTGGGAGGATCTTGGAAGGAAAAAGGGATACAAAGGAACTTGAGAACATGATATGACTAATTCCACTCCCAACCCTAGCTTGCAAGCTAGTTCAAAATTGAGKGTTGGATTTCTCTAAAATCATAAATTACAAGCCACTTAATGTTCTAGCCYGATGCTATATAGATTGTTGTCACAAATATTCCATTGTGTTGTCCCAATATATTTTCTCCTCCAAGTGAAATGTCCATCCACCAATTGGCCTAAGTTAGGCTCAAGTAGCAAGTTTCTCTTAATGACACCCATTCCTACTGTATTGTACAACAAGTGTCCCAAAGCTTCCACAACCACTAKATACAAGGATGGAACAAGCAAAAAACCTTGTCTAATATAGTGAAATAGGCCAACCTCCCCATACATGTATATCTTGAAGGACATGTAAGTAGAATCCTCAACAAATAACTCCATAACTGCTCCAATAAATAAGGGGCCAAATCCTAAGGCCTACATCATTGCAAAGATAAATGACCACCAAATAATATCATAAACCTTTTCAAAATCTATCATAATGAAAATTGCATTAAGGCTCAAGGGACCGACCCATTTCATGTCTTCCCATGGACAAAAAAAAAACATTATCTAGGATGTACTTGCCTTGAATGAATTTTGTATTTACTGGCCTAATTATGTTTTTTGGAAATATATGCTTTATGTGCAAAGTTATGGCCTTAGCCAATATTTTATACAAAGTGTTAAGCAAAATGATTCAGCTTCAACTCAGGATCATCTTAGGGTCCCAACCTTGGGGATCGATTTGATGATAATATTATTAATAATGTTATCCCCAAGGGATTGCTTCTTTGTGGAATTTCAACAAGTATGGCCAACAAAATCCCACATTGCTTGTAGAACTCATGGGAAGTTGTCTAACCCAAGGGCCTTCTAATCAACCATCTCATGTAGAGTAGCAGACAATTAATCTAAGTATTTTGTTTGATCACATGAAAATTTTCCCTCCTCCATGATCTTGTTAGGGATCATATAGGAAACATTGCATAACTACCTCTTACTTGGCAATGAGACCTAAAAGACAGGAAAACCATATTGTAATGATTAATGAACTCCTACTCAATTATCTCTTGGTTATCTACTTGTTGGTAGCTAGATATTCATGATGATTTTATTGGTTTTTAAAACATGGTTTTGATGGAATACTTTTTTTTAGCTGCCACATTGCGTTTATTAAGACTTCAGTTATGATTGGTGTTTTGAAAAATCGCTTGATTGGTTGTGTGTTTTTGAAGTTCTTTTCTTTCATTAAATCTCTCGTTTTTCCTTGTTCAATTTCATGATTGTTTAAGCATGAAATTGAAACAAACTTGGATTGGACACATCATACAGATTTTAAAGTTCTCTTTGTGAAATTGGATGAATACCTAAGAGCACCTGACGATCTTAAGAACCTTAGATGGTATTGAGCTTATCGTTTTGTGAGTGGTGTCTTTACCATTATCGCATGGGTTGATCACCTTTGGGGCATGCCTTAGTCCTTTTATATATTTGGAGTGTTAATTATCACCTAGCACCTCCATGTTTGTCCATAAAACTCAAACTTTGATATAACTCGAAATATGAATGGTATTCCATATTGTCATATCGCAGTCTAATCGTTATTGTACCTGACTGTCATCCATGCTCTAAAATATTTACTCCCTCGTCCTACTAGCTCAAGCTCGCATAGATTGCCTCAGGTGGTAGTGCTTCGGTTTTGAGCTAGGTGGTCATTATAGGAGGTGGTTATCAATCACGCTTGTCCTCTGGTTCAACATTTACTCAACAACCTGAGTGGTGGCTATGGTGGCCTTCTCCAGAAGCCTTAGTTATCATGTCTCCTATGAAAATTTAGAGCTTATCCTTTATATCATGTGGTTTCAAACACACGCCCCTCTTCGCTACTCTTGCTGGTATTTTGTGACCAAACCAATGGCACCTGTGGTGAGGATAGAGTTGAATGGCTTACAGGCCCTGCTCTCACATGATGATGCTATGGACGATCTCGTGGCCTTTGGTTGGGTTAGGTTCATACAATTATTCGAGGGTTTTAACCTCGAGGTTGCTCAAGATTTTCCCCAAACCTTTGATGGTACTAAGGCCAAGATAGGAGATTTACAGTTGGAAGTGACTGAGGATTCGATTGTAGAAGCCACAAGATTTCCCCAAGAAGGAGCTCATTGGTTCAAAAATCTCAAATTCGAAGGTATCCCTTGGAACCTGCTAATGGCTTCCAAGAGGTCCCGCTACAATGTCAAAGGTACACCAATTGTTTTGTTTAAACCTCGATGGCACGGTTTACTATTGATACTCAAGCAGTTTGTTACCTGCGAGGGTAGATATTGACTAGTTTTCTTGTTTCATTTCCTTTTGTTGATGGTGTTTTTAGGGTTTGGTTTAAATATGACATTCTACCTGCTTAAAAGCCTTCAAAAAATGGCTAGATTTTACCAAAGGCAGAACCTTAATGCACAGTCCAGCTTATTTCATCATCGCCTGATTCAAATTTTGGTCATTTCACAATTGTTAAAAGTTGGGGATAATTGGAAAGACTTCATGGATAGGAATGGGTTTACTCCACCTAAAACTTCAATCGACTCATCTCTGCATTTTGTTGAACCCACCAACCCTTTCCTATCAACTCATTCTCTAAGAGATCTCCATGTCAAATTACAAGAAGACCCTATGTCATTTAACAAAACCCTTGTTGATTCTCATAAATCGCCTAGGGGCACACACCAGTGGTGCGATTTTGTTCCCAAAAAATCCTTAGAAGACGTTCCGGGTAGTTTGAAGAACAAGGTCCTTGTTATTCCTAATCCTGGGAAAAATGTGATTGGTTTAAATGAAATTAAAACCCAGAAATGGGGTAGAATTAAAACATAGAGGATTCTCGATATTGATTTTAAGAACAAGAGATCCAGTTGAATCTTTTCCAGAATGCTGAGGAATCAAAATCACAATCGTGAAAAACCTATCCCTATTATTGATGTCAAAGACCGGATTTTTGCTGATGATACCAATGTTGATATTCCCCAATACGATTTTGTGTCCAATCTTCCTCCTTTTTTGAAGGAACAAGAAGGTTACTTAGGGATTCAGTATGATCTCAAAAGGATTATGCAACATGGTAAGTCTCCCACTATAGATCAGACTCGGCCATTACCAAATCATGAACCGGTGTATTGTGAGAGTTGTTTTGACTGGATCGAAAGGTACTATCGAGATATTCCTTACCTGCAGGCACAGTTGAATCAAGTGGTCACTCAAAACTCAGTTCTTGAAAGGGAAAATGATGAGCTCATAGCTTACATTCGATCGACTTCACATAGAGCCAACAAGCGTATTAAGAGATCAGGAAATGTGGTTATTAAAAACTCCACCAATTTCAATACTATTATAAACTCATATTTGTCTGATATTTCTTTTTCAAATTTCTAATTGGTAAATAGTTCCCTTGTATTTCATGATTTGATTCTGTTTGGATAATAAGTAAATTCATTTTGATTTTTTTTTTATTTAGACCAACTACAGAATCGAAGATTTTGTAGCTTGTCTTTTGAATTATTTATTTTGGCTTATTGTCTAATTTAGATTTTGTTTTCTTTCTCTGGTGAACAACAGGTTGATGTGCTACGATTAATGGAATGAGTCATAGGTTGAGCATATAATGAACTTGTAATTTTATTTTTGTTGAAAAACAGTGTTTAATGATGTAACTATTTTGGATTGTAAGATTTCAACAAAATTATCTTTTTGTTATTTTATTTTAGTAAAATCTTATTAAAAAAGATATGCCTCTATCTTGCATGATACGAGGAACATATCAGGAACTTGTTTAAATAGTGCTACTTGCCCAGTGATAGGGGCGATTCCTCCTGGACCATACGATGGACTTATTTTTTTGAAACTATATGGGAAAACAGTTTACTCTTTGGCTTTCGTCCTATGTAGACTGTGCAATGTTTTCATTGTTTTCTCATGTAATTTCTAGATGTGAAATTTTATTTGTATCGAACTAGCTTTAGCCTGTTTTGCATATAATCTTTTATGTCATGTTTTTCTTTATGCGGTTCATTATATTTTGGTGTTGTTGATATATGTGACTGTTCACCTATCCAAGCATTTTGAGTTTACATCTAATGTTAGGTAGCTGGTAATAACATTTACTGAGAGTTGGAATTTCTTTCATTTTTAGTTATTGGACATTCTAAAGTCACATGATATAAAATCATTTGTCTTTCTGTCATCATAGACTTGTTCCGGAATATAAAAGATTACTTTGAGTTTTTTTTTTTAGGAAGTATCATTCTTGCTTTTGTCATAGATTTATACTTGACACGGGTTAAGTGGAGCTTATACAAATACAAAGAGACAAATCTAGCTTAGTACTACTGATCAACGTAAGGTTAGTTAATTTTTTATTTATTTAATTTGTTGATTTTCACATGAATAATGATTGCATCATTTAAACGTTGAATGCTTTGTCCATTATCATCATATCATTTTCAATCGTATTCACTCATTGTTATTAGATTGTTAATTATAGTACTAGTACAGTTTTGTTTATCTTTCATCTTGTTTTATCCATTAGGTGAAAACAATTATTTTCACAAGGCTTTACTTAAACCTTGTAATTGTATATACCTTTTGTATATAATACCACTGTTAGTTGAAGCAATTGTAATTAATGTGTCGATTGATAGAATTGTACATATATTTAGTTCAGATCTTTTAGTTATTTTAGAATCCTAGTTGGCTAACAGAGCCATAAAACCTATCAGGATAGATTATCCCAAACGTCTTGGGTTAAATAGACAACCCTGGTCCGGATCGTCCCTTCCCATTGACGGTGTGTCATAAATTCCCATCAACAAATGGTGCTAGAAGGAGGGCTTGAAATTCATTAATGGCACAAGGAGGTCGTAGGACTCCCCGAAACAATCATTCTCCTGTCGTGACATGTAGTCACTCAGACCCTAACGTTACACTTGACCCAGCTACTACCTCAGAAACTACTCCTGACATTTCCGTCGAACCAGTGACATCGGTTCCTCAAGGGATTGATGTATAGAAAATTGTTCGCCAGTCGATTTTGAGATCTCAAAGTGCTTTGTCCCGAATTAGACAGCTCGATAGACAACTAAATCAACCCCTTGATTTCACCAATTTGCAAGAATATCATCGATCCTTCTCAAGCACTAGCCTTTCCGATAACCCATTGCAGTAATATCATCGATCCTTCTGAAGCACTAATCCTTGGTGTTGGGGGATCTGGTATCCCACCATCCCCACCTGGTTCTTCTCCACCCTCTTCAAGAGAGAAATCCTCGGACGAAGGAAGTTATTCACCTGAACGATCTCAACCTTCAACTCCACCAACTCCCATGGCAAACCAAAATAATCCTGCCAGACCTTGGCTCAATCAAGATGTTGTGGCAGTACCTGGACCCCAACACCTGTTGCCCAAAC
>JASDQU010503920.1:76420-94467 GCA_032191745.1 Picea mariana
CTTAAACGGTATGTCACCTATCCCTCTTTAGTTAATAAATTCAATATCTAAAACTTAAGGAAATCGTCATGTTCTGGTGTGTTTTGTTCTAGATCTAGGTGGATCTAGGGAGATCTGTTAGTGTCCGCACCTACCGATTAGTCTGATAACACTTATCTAGCTTACTCATGTTTTCCTTTGGAACATGAACATATGAATCATAGCCAAATACCTTGAGATGTGTGAGAGAATGTTCCTTACCATTTCATACCTCTTGTGGAGTCTTTTCATCCAATGCCGATGAGGGTGAGCTATTGACCAAGTAACATGCAATACCCACTGCCTCTGCCCATAATTCTTTTCCTAACCCAGCACCACAGAGAATGCACCTTGATTTTTCCATCAGCGTCCTGTTCATCCTTTCTGTAACTACATTCTACTGAGGTGTATATAGAGTAGTATTTTTCCTTTCTATATCGCACTTCTTACATAATTCTCCAAATTCATTCACACGAAACTCTCCACCATTATATGTCCTCAACACCTTAATTCTTTTCTTTGTTTGATTCTCAACAAGAGCCTTAAACTCTTTAAACCTGTGAAAGAATTCAGATTTATTCCTGAGGAAATATATCCAAGTATTCCTTGAGAAGTCATCTATAAATGAGACATTGTACATAGATTTTCCTAATGATGGGACCGATAGAGGTCCAAAAACATCACTGTGAAATAGCTATAAAATTCCTTCTGCCCTCATTGCACCAGAGGGGAATCATACCCGATTCTACTTCCCATATAGAAAATGTTCATAGAAATCAAAATCCAGAGAGTAGTTAGACATACCTTCAACCACACCTTTACCATGTAGTAGCTGAAGACCCTTCTCTTTGATATGATCTAGTCTTTGATGCCACAACATAACCTTTTCTCCAGAGACTATAGGAGTTCTTTCTTCTTCAACTCCAATATCAGGAACAACATAAATATTACACCCATCACTAATAGTGCTTCATTGCAGCTTATACAGAGTTCCAAATTAAACTCCCTTCAACAACACCATTGCTTCTCGAGCTATCCTGCAGATTTCCTTTTCAAATATTGTTTTTTACCCCTACATCGTCCATTTTTCTTACATAAATCAAATTTCTGGCCAATCCTGGGATGTACAGAACACCAGGAAGTGTTCTAATCCTTCCATCTATGAGACTCAACTTGATTTTTCCTCGTCCTATGACTCTGGTTATCGAATCATCACCTAAGAAAACATTACCTCCATTATACCTTTCATATTTGCAGAAACACTCCCCATGGGGAGTCATATGAAAGGATACACCAAAGTCAACCAACCATGCCTCATGATATGCATGTGTGCTTGAAGAAGCCAAGTACACATCCCCTCCTTCTTCCTTGGAGGTATATTCTTCTGTAGAAGGAGATTCTTCAAATCCCTTCTTTTTCTCAACTTTGGATCTACACTGCTTCTTGTAGTGCCCTTCTTTTCCACATCTCCAACATACCTTTACAAAATTTTTGGGAGATTTAGATCTACCCTTAGACTTAGATCTCCCACTTGAGAAATTAGATCTATTTCTTTCCTGGGAACGTCCTCTTGCAAATAATGTGTTTGTGCTCTATCCTTCCATATTCTTCCATCTCATCGCCTTCGACAATAATGATGAGACCACTTGATCAAACTTCAAGGCAGTTGTATTACTACCTATGACCACAACCAGACTATCCCACGGGTATGGTAAAGAACACAGTAAACTGATACATTTATCTTCATCTTAAATTTTAATCTCAACATATACTAACTGACTTACCACAATATTGAAGGCCTTCAAATGTTCTGCCACCAAGTATCCATCTCTCATCCTCAGGTTATACAACTTCTTTCTCATGAATAGTTTATTTACTAGGGACTTAGACTAATACATATTCCCTAAATTATCCCATAAATCCTTGGTTGTAGCTTCCTCTAACACATTCATTAATACTGAATTTGAGAGACACAATCAGATTGTGCTCTTTGCCTTTCAATCCAACTTTTTCTAGTCATCTGTTGAAGTTCTTGTAGGTACAGTTCTGGGATCTACCATGTTCCACTGATCTCTATTCACCAATAGATATTTCATCTTGACCTTCCATATCTCAAAACTTTTCCCATTAAACTTCCCGATCTCCATTTTTGAATTGCTTGCCATTTATTTTCACCTGAAAAATCCATACCACAGATCTCCCACTGTAACAAGGCTTATCACAGTTCTGAGCCAAACCCTTGACCACAAAGGTGTCCCCCTGAAGCCAACAAAGCTCTGAGACCAAATGTAGATTTTAACCTTGTACAATATTTGCTGCAAGCATATTTTCAGTAAAAGAACATAAAAGATACAATGACAAATACAAACATTACACAGAGAGTTTTCCCCTAGAAACCCAAACAGGGAAAACTAGCATATTCTACATTCATTCATAGTGATACATTTTTTACAATGCAATATACATATAGGATCCAATGACATCCAAAACCCTAACCCAATGAATTGGATTAGTCAACAACCCTAATTCCTTAACCGAAAATAGAAAACCATCGACAAAAAACTATGTGCTGAAAAACTGCCCAAGAATGGACACAAAAATTGAGGAAACATGAAAACTGAGGCAAAAATGTGACATGTTTCCCAAGGAAAAAAAATTTCTCGGGGGCACTGCCCCCAAATCCCCCCGCGGGGGGATTTCACCCCCACTCAAACTCGTGAAAATAATATAACACACACCAAACATGCACTACGTCTTGCCACCACACAAACAAATTCTTCCCATGTTTAGTCTGAGATCGACAAAGCCACCAGATTCATTGAGCAGATTCAACACATTTGCCAACAGGTCCAGGATATTTTTCAGAAATCCAATGCTAAGAACAAACAGCACCATGATCAACATAGGGGACTGCATCAATTTCAGGTTGGTGACAAAGTCTGGTTACATTTGCAGAAGGAGCGTCTCACAGGACCCCATCAGAAGCTTCACCCACTTCTCTATTGGCCTTACACTATCACCAGGGTTGTGGGTAGCAATACTTTTGAGATCAACACTCCACCCTTCCTTGTCCTGCACCTAGTGTTCAATGTGGACCTCCTTCGGCCATATTTTCCACCATTATTGGACACCTCAGAGATCGCAGAACAACTGACACCAATAGAGCTCAACCCTGACTGCATGGAACAAGCATCCACTGATCAGATAGTGGACACATAGGTCAAGGGAACTCACAAGCAGAGTATCCAAATTTATCAGGTTGTCAAGGCAGGGCAACTCCTACACCAAGGAAAGTGGCTCACCCGGGCCAAATCCAACAAAATTTTCCTCACCTGATGGGGGAACTCAATGCAATGGAGACCATTTCTTCCTAATGGGGGAGGATTGATCCAAGTGGATATTGGTGGCCACCCACCTATTCCAACTGGATCCTCTTGTCTATTTTTTGTTCAGCATGTTATTTTGTACTTTTTGTAATCGTGGGTTATACACTTCTGGGGATTTCTGAAGCCCTACACATCCTCCATGTGGATACCGATGGTGTCTTGCCTAATCCAACTGGCTTATTTGGCATGTTTTCATGTCAACACATCTTTTTGTACTTCTAGGGCCTTTTTGGGCCCCTAAACTTTATTTTTTTGGCTCAGCACAGTGAAACTATATATGGAGTCAGAGTTTGACAGAGAAATGTGTAGTTATTTGAAAGACATTTCCAACGGTCTATCACACGCATAAAACAGAGGTTGTACGCAAAATTTACAACCTCGTGAAGTTGAGGTACCAACTTACCCATAGGGGCCCACGTGACTTTTGGTGTTTCACCTTCTAGGGTTAGGTTTTTGGATGTCTATGGTTTTGGAATTCATGAGTAATATCAAAAAGGCCTCTGGAGCCTCATTGGAATCATTCTTCTCAGACGAATGCACGTAGTAGCCACATCTCTTCTCAGAGAGAGCTACCACCATTCAAGCAAGTGTTTTAGTTCTGCAGTTTTACAGAGGGATGAAATGATGGATTTTTTTTTCCAAATCCTTCGATGATTACCGAAAATAGTAGATGCGTATTCATCAAGCAACCACTTTGGAGGTGCCACCCATTTCAAGGTACCAGTTAATTTTGATATACCCATGTTTGAAGGTTAGATAGATGTGGATTCCTTGGAAAAGTGGTTAAATATACTAGAAGGTTATTTCTCTGTCCACAATATTTCCGACAGAGAAAAGATCACCTTTCTGCTCCGTAATGTTGTTCCTCATGTCAAATATTGGTGGGAAACTTACTGTGAGAAAAATTCCACAGAGGATTATGAAATGTTTGAGGCCAAACCCACTTGGGAATATTTTATAGATGTTGTCAAGGAACAATATTACCCTGTTGGAAACTATGATGGTTGGTACATGAGATGGACCACACTGCGTCAAGAGAGGGGCCAGATAGTGTTGGAGTTCACAAATACATTCCATACCTTGTGCACCAAGATGGGTATCAAAGAATTTGAGCGACATCTGGTTCCAAAATACCGTGGGGCTCTACATAGGTACATCCAAACCAAAATGGATTTTATGAACATCTCATCATTGGGAGCCACTTATCGATATGTTGTCAAAATCGAGCATAAATTTAAGCAGTAGAACAAGTGGGAATTTAGGTCTAAAAATATGCAAAAAAGAAATTATGGTAAATATGAACCTAACTCACAGAAAAACTAATGTCAAGACAACCAGTCTAATCCATAGTAAAATAATGGTAATGAGAATATGAAGAAGGTCATTGGAAAGTGGTGCGACTTCCACAAAATCCCTTGGCACAACACTGATGATGGTTGATTCAAACATTCACTGATGGCCAAGATCAAAGAAACAAAGCTAAGCCTTGACTCAGACCTTGATTTAGAAAAAAATAAAAGGAGACAGATCATTTATGAAAAACTCACTACTACCAATGTGACCACAACAATCCAACTAGAAAAAATAGACGATCCTAAGGAGGGGGAGTGCCTCTTCCATTCACAAATGTAGGTGAAGGGGACACCATTGCATTGCATTGTTGATATCAGAATCCAAAATAAACTCATCTCAACATAGGTTGTTAATTAGTTGGGATTTCCAAAAACACCACACCTGCAACCATACAATATTGGGTGACTTCACCAGGTTCGAGATATCCACGTTAGCCAGCAGTGTCACATGTCCTGTGGCATCAAGCCCTTCAAGGATGAGGTACTGTGTGATTTGTTCCCACTAGAAGTTTATGATGTTATATTAGGATAGCCATATATGTGGAAGAGTCGTGTTTTTTATGAGTCTCGACTTGGTAGTGTCATTGTTACTATGGACGGTCAAGTCTATAAGATACTATAGGTAGTTTTGACTACTGTCCCACCAAAATAGTGTCTCAAAGTGATGCAGGCGCGAGCTACCTCCGACACCCACTCACGAGATCGCTCTAATCCCCTCTTCGAGCCAAATTAGCTCTTTGGACTCCCAATGGAATCCCTGTGGAAAACCTGGTCCACAGGTCTTTTCTTCACCCGCACGGCCTTCTACACATGACCGCACTCTTTCCCTGATCTTAATTTCAGGTTTTCAAGGTTTCGTCCTTTCCACTGTCAAGATTTCTTTACCTCTTGAGTCCTTGATCTTCGATGATCTCCCAACTGGCCTTAGCCCCTCCTAGCTATGCCCTGGTCCTCGTGACCACTTTCCATAAGACCGCAACCTTATATCCTCCTATTAGGGTTTTGGACTTAAAAATCCCGATGAGCTCTTTTTCCCGCTAGCCCTCCAGGCTATGCTCCTGTTCCACGTGACCTCCCCCTATATGACCGCAGTCATACCTCCTCGTCGGGGCTTCGGACTTTCCAATGTCCAAATGCATGTGTCCTCAGGATTCGCAATCCCTTGAATCCCGACACACTCTTCACACATTAGCCCTCTTGGCTAGACTCTAGTTCATATGACCGTTATCCCCGTGACCTTAGTCTTATCCCTCATCAGGGTTTCGGGGTTTTCAATGCCACAATGCATTGGCCCGTGGGATTCCCGATTCCTCAAATCCTGACTCTCCACTACACTGACAGTTGGCCCCCACACAACAAAGCTTTCCACTTCTCTGATATGCTGACAGCTGGTTCCCACAATGGCTCTTCCCTCCTTATCGGGGTTTCAGGCTTTCCAATGTCGAAACTCACATGTCCACGGGACTCATGAAATGCCGATCCCTGATTTGCCGATGGACGACCTCCTGTCGAGATGTTTCCCGATGGCTCTGATTTCTGCCACGCGTCCTCTCCTGATGGTCGGTCCCAATTTCTCTGGGATTTTGACACTTGTGATGTCCCAACTTTCACGACCTCGGGAACTCTGATTTCTCAATAGCCAATATACCGACTCTCTGCGGATTCCTGACACCTGTCTCCCCAAACGGACGGCTCAGATTATACCGGGGTTTTCACTATGGACTTACCCGATCTCTTGCCCATGAGAATGTCGATATCTCAACTCTCGATGCTTCGATCTCCGCCATGTGTCTCCACTAATGGACGATCCAGATCGCTCCAGTGTTTCGAGACTTGAAGTGTCTCAATTTTCTCCACTTCGAGAATTCTGATTTCCCGATGACTCCTATCCCAATGGCTACTCCCTCATCGGGATTTTTTGCCTCCTGTCCATGAAGGTAAACCTCGTGCAGCTCCTATCCAATCTGACGGCTGGTGGGAAATTTGCTCCAGATCTAACGGCTCAGATCATTTCTCCTGTGCACTTCTCTTATGCACCTTCCTGGACGTGAAAACCGACGGTCCAGATCTTCTTCTTCAGTCGATCTGATGTCTGCTGTGCTCTCTCCTGAGATTTGCGCACTTTCTTCCCAACCTTGGGAGAAATTTTGAATTTCCAAAGGCCTCAACCTTTGTCTGCTTCCTCCTGCGAGCTCTCGACTTCGAGTTCACCTCCGCGTATGAAAATGTTGTTCCTCTTGAGCTTTGCTCCCTTCGAATCCTCGAAGGATTCTTCAACTCCTTCCCTCTGCAGAGTCTTTACACACACAGAATGTTGTCTCTCCTGATCTTCTCAAACGCTCAGAACCTTACGGGATTTTGTCTTCCTCCCTTCTCCCTCAGATGGAGAATGTTTAGATGCCCTTCTGGCTATCCTTCTACTCAAGCAATCCCTTGCTGAGCCTTTCAGGGTGTTCAACAACTCTGTGAAGGTCCTTCAGTGGATTCTTCCTCTAACTTCCAGAACTCAAAGAGTTCTCTTCTCCTATGCCTGTCTGCACAATATCTCAATGCCCTCCTGGCAGAGTATCCTCTCAAAACTTCCAACGGTTCTGTACTTCTTCTGTGCACCTATGCACTCGCTCAATGCCCACCTGGCAGAGCTCTCAGAATCTTCAGTGATTCTGTCTCTTCTTCCTGAACTCACAGCAGAGTTCTTTCTCAATGCACCACTGTGCATATGCTCAATGCCCACTTGGGAGAGCTTCACAAAATCCACAGCAGAATTCTGTCTGCAACTGTGTCTCTCATACACAGCCTTGCCTCCAAGGTGTTCAGAAACCTTGAGGTATTACTCTGAGTTGTTGACTTCAGTTCTTGTGCCGCAGCACGTCTTTGTCTGAACCTGCAGTGTTCAGAAGTGCATCCTCTGTGCACAGCTATCAGAACCCACAGTGTTCTGTCACACCCTCCTGGTGTGAAGCCTCAAAGACCTTCACCTGAAATCAAGAACTCCTGCAAATTCATACCTACATCATACAAAGGAACACTTACAGACATTCACATAACACAAAATTCATGCAAGAAAAACTGCTTCTGTTTATATTAAAAATGGCAAACGCCTATAATTACAAGGTGTTCTTGAGCTCTCTCTGGCTCTTCTCAGCCTCCTACTCATCTAACCTTCTTCCACCACTTACAAAATGAGATATGAAAATCTATTTTTCCTAAGGGGCTCTTCGATCTCTTCCCTCCAATCTACCTACCCTATTCAATTGCATTGAATGGGATGTCTAGTCCAGAATCAGATCTAGATCTCAGCCATACAAACATTTAAGGGTGATCTTATCTACAGCCCGCACAAAGGCACAACTTCCCAACTCAATAGCTTAGACATTAAATTACATTCAATTCAAGTTCAAATGAGGACTGCGCCTCTCTCTTCAACTTTGAATGCACGCGCTCGACATGGCTGGCTGGCTGGCTGGCTGACGTGGAGAGATGCTCCTGCATCAAACTCCTCAGCTGCAAAATCATGAGCTCCTACTCATGTGCTTCCCATCTCAGCTGTGGGAATCCTCCTGGATCCCAAATCATCCTCTGGAGCTGTTCATCTGCTCCATTCTGCTGCTGCTTCTGTGCTGTTGTTGCTGTTGCTTCTTTTCTTCCCAGCCTCTCCTCATTGGCAGTCTCTTCTGACCTCAACATCAGCCTTCTGATCTCTTCTATTACTTCGTCCAGCTGCTCCAATGGCTGGCTCTATTTTTGCAGTCTCCTCAGCTGCAAAAATTTTTGGTACATGAGTAGATCATCATGATCTCCCGTGCCTCCTTCATCAGTTTCCAACTTCACCTGTTGGATGTGCATGCTCTGCACTTTCACCCTCTCTTCCAGGGCTTCTATATGTTCCCACAAATCAACAAAGAAAATGTTGTCTTCTTCTTCTTCTTCCTCTTCTACAAACTCCCCTGTTGCAGTCTTTTCAGTCCCCTGGCTGAAAATATTGAGCCATTCCTCAGAATGCTCATTATCCTCTCCTGCTGCTGCTGTCAGCTTCAGTGCTATAGCTTCCTCAGCTTCCTGACTGAAAGCGTTGAGACACTCCTCAGAATGCTCTTTTTCTTCATCTGCTTGGGCAGCTTCCAAAGTCTGCTCCAATTCTTCTTCTTCCCCGACAGTCACAACTGAATGTTCTGTTGCTATCGCTACACCATCTACAACACAGACTTCTGCCTCCTCTTGGGCAAGTGGTAGGAATACTCCAATCCCTCGAATTATCAGAAGATCCCTCAGATCCTCCTCCTCTGTCAGCTGCACATGCTGATCTAAATCCATCTTTGAGCTCACCTGCTCTGTCAGCTCCTCGGGATGATCAAAATTCACCTACTCATCCCTGCCCATTTGGCAATATGGGATGTCCCTACTCTCCTAGCAGACTATGAGATCAACCGATCCCATCTTCATCAGCAACCCTTGCTAAATTGAACTCACCTCCGAGTCCATGAGACTTTCAGATAGTCTCAAATTCTCATCTCTACCCACCTGGCAATCTGAGATGCTTTCGCTGCCCTCCTAGCAGTCTTCGAGATCCCGCAGCGACCTCATATCATTGCCCAAATAGAAATGTGAAATTCCTTGGCTGTCCTCATGACAGTCTCTGAGACCCTCAGCTGATCTCAGCTCGTTGCCCACCTGGAAAACTGGAATTTCCTCTTCTCTGTCCTCCTGGAAGTTCTTGAGATCTTCAGTTGATCCCAATTCATTTTCAAAATCATCGAGACCTCTCCTAGTCTCTGATTCATAGACATAAATCATCTTCTTATCCTGTCACATCCGCAATTCGAGCTTGTCTATTTCTTTCATTATATCAGCGAGCTCTCTATCCATACATTTTTTTCTCCATGGCTCTGAGTTTTTCCTTCCATCATACCTACGGCCTTCAGTAGCCATGTTGTTGTCTTTGTCTGCTTTCCTGGAAAATCTGCTGCTGTCACTCTACACTAAGAGTTCTACCAGCCTCATCCTCTAGTCTCCTTGACTGTCTTCTTGATTGTTGTATACCTGCAAACAATCACCACAGAGTCTCCAGTGCTCTGTCTTCTGTTGTCTTTTCGCCTCACCTGAAATATACAAGTGAAGTTCCTGCTCTGATACCACTTGACGCAGGCGCAAGCTACCTCCGACACCCACTCACAGGATCACTCTAATCCCCTCTTTGAGTCAAATTATCTCTTTGGACTCCCAATGGAATCCCTGTGAAAAACCCGGTCCACAGGTCCTTTCTTCACCCGCACGGCCTTCTGCACATGACCGCACTCTTTCCCTGATCTTAATTTCAGGTTTTCAGGGTTTTGTCCTTTCCACTGTCAAGAGTTCTTTACCTCTTGAGTCCCCGATCTCTGATGAGCTCCCATCCGGCCTTAGCCCCTCCTAGCTATGCCCTGGTCCTCGTGACCACTTTCCATAAGACCGCAACCTTATATCCTCCTATCGGGGTTTTGGACTTAAAAATCCTGATGAGCTCTTTTTCCTGCTAGCCCTCCAGGATATGCTCCTGGTCCACGTGACCTCCCCCTATATGACCACAGCCATACCTCCTCGTCGGGGTTTCAGACTTTCCAATGTCCAAATGCATGTGTCCTCAGGATTCGTGATTCCTTGAATCCCGACGCGCTCTTCACGTGTTAGCCCTCTTGGCTAGACTCTGGTTCATATGAACGTTATCCCCATGACCTTAGTCTTATCCCTCGTTGAGGTTTTGGGGTTTTAAATGCCACAATGCATTGGCCCACGGGATTCCCGATTCCTCGAATCCTGACTCTCCTCTACACTGACAGTTGGCCCCCACACAATGGAGCTTTACATTTCTCTGATATGCTGACAGCTGGTTCCCACAATGGCTCTTCCCTCCTTGTCGGGGTTTCGGGCTTTCCAATGTCGAAGCTCACATGTCCATGGGACTCACGAAATGTCGATCCCCGATTTGCCGATGGACGACCTCCTGTCGGGCCATTTCCCGATGGCTCTGATTTCTGCCATGCATCCTCTCCTGATGGTCGGTCCCGATTTCTCTAGGATTTTGAGACTTGTGATGTTCCAACTTTCACGACCTTGGGAACTCTAATTTCCCAATAGCCAATATACCGACTCTCTATGAATTCCTAACACCTGTCTCCCCAAATGGATGGCTCAGATTATACCGAGGTTTTCACTATGGACTTACCCGATCTCTTGCCCACGGGAATGCCGATATCCCGACTCCCGATGCTTCGATCTCCGTCATGTGTCTCCACTAACGGATGGTCCAGATCACTCCGGTGTTTCGAGACTTGAAGTTTCTCCATTTTCTCCACTTCGAGAATTCTGATTTCCCGATGAATGCTATCCTGATGGCTACGCACTCGTCAGGATTTTCCGCCTCATGTTCATGAAGGTAAACCTCATGCAGCTCCTATCCAATCTGACGACTGACGGGAAATTTGCTCTAGATCTGACGGCTCAGATCATTTCTCCCGTGTGCTTCTCCTGTGTGCCTTCCTGGACGTGAAAATCGACGGTCTAGATCTTCTTCTTCAGCCAATCTGACGGCTGCTGTGCTCTCTCATGAGCTTTGCGCACTTTCTTCCCAACCTTGGGAGAAATTTCAAATTTTCAAAGGCCTCAACCTTTGTCTGCTTCCTCCTGCGAGCTCTCAACTTCGAGTTTGCCTCTGCGTATGAAAACGATGTACCCCTTGAGCTTTGCTCCCTTCGAATCCTCAAAGGATTCTTCAACTCCTGCCCTCTGCAGAGTCTTTACACACACACAGTGTTGTCTCTCCTGAGCTTCTCACACGCTCAGACCCTTACGGGATTTTGTATTCCTCCCTTCTCCCTCAGATGGAGAATGTTTAGATGCCCTCCTGGCTATCCTTCTGCTCAAGCAATCCCTTGCTGAGCCTTTCAAGGTGTTCAACAACCCTGTGAAGATCCTTTAGTGGATTCTTCCTCTAACTTCCAGAACTCAAAGAGTTCTCTTCTCCTGTGCCTATCTACACAATATCTCAATGACCTCCTGGTAGAGTATCCTCTCAGACCTTCCAATGGTTCTGTACTTCTTCTATGCACCTATGCACTCACTCAATGCCCACCTAACAGAGCTCTCAAAATCTTCAGTGATTCTGTCTCTTCTTCCTGAACTCACATCAGAGTTCTTTCTCAATGCACCACTGTGCATATGCTCAATGCCCACTTGGCAGAGCTTCATAGAATCCACAACAAGATTCTGTCTGCAACTATGTCTCTCATACACAGCCTTGCCTCCAAGGTGTTCAGCAACCTTGAGGTCTTACTCTGAGTTTTTGACTTCAGTTCTTGTGCCGCAACACGTCTTTGTTTGAACCCGCAGTGTTTAGAAGTGCATCCTCTATGCACGGATATCAGAACCCGCAGTGCTCTGTCACACCCTCTTGGTGTGAAGCCTCAAAGACCTTCACCTGAAATCAAGAACTCCTGTAAATGCACACCTATAGCATACATCTACAGCATACAAAAGAACACTCACAGACATTCACATAATACAGAATTCATGCAGGAAAAACTGCTTCTGTTTATATTAAAAATGGAAAATGCCTGTAATTACAAGGTGTTCTTGAGCTCTCTCTGGCTCTTCTCAGCCTCCTACTCATCTAACCTTCTTCCACCACTTACAAAATGAGATATGAAAATCTCTTTTTCCTAAGGGGCTCTTCGAGCTCTTCCCTCCAATCTACCTACCCTATTCAATTGCATTGAATGGGCTGTCTAGTCCAGAATCGGATCTAGATCTCAGCCATACAAACATTTAAGAGAGATCTTATCTACAGCCTGCACAAAGGCACGATTTCCCATCTCAACAACTTAGACATTAAATTACATTCAATTCAAGTTCAAATGAGGACTGCGCCTCTCTCTTCAGCTTTGAATGCACGCACTCGACATGGTTGGCTGGATGGCTGGCTGACGTGGAGAGATGCTCCTGCATCACAAAGTAGTCTCTCATGTGACACATTTTATCTTCTTCATGATCCAGTCAGAAGGAAAACAAAAGGAAACTACAACCACCGTAGCCTTGTTCGAACACCTTTCTATTCAGTAGAACCATATCAAAAATATTGTATAAGCACACAAAGATATTCTTACTTCACCTACGAGGGTTCCTTCACACTTCCTAGTCAAGTAAAGTCATAATAGATCCCTTCGTACTCTTCATACTGCATCTTCATATATATAATCCTATCACAGTTAGGTAGATCATACAACTATATTGGTCCAATGGATCCAACCCCTCTAGCAACAGGTTCATGACAACCTTCAACAAGCTAAGCAGGACAACTTCTTCAGTAAGGCAAGCAGCTCACCAAGGTTCAGATTCAACAAAACATTCCTCGAGAACTTGAAAAAATAGAGAAAACGTATTCCTAAGGGGGGAGGAATGGTATAGGTGGATATCAGTGGCCACCCACCTATTCCACTGGCTCGAAATACAATTTTCCAACTTGGCATTTTTTCTACAGTTTTTTGGGTCCCAAACTTCTGGGGTTTTTTTGAGTCCCTCAACAACTTTTTTTTTACATTTTGGGACCTATTATAGCTTGGGCCCAATAAAAATGTGTTCCTCACATCTATACCTTTCCAATGAGCTATTTTGCACCGCAAACAAAGATCGTATGCAAACGTTACGCCCTCGAGAAGTTGACATATCAACTACCCCCATCAGGGGCCTCAAACCTTTTCGCGTTTCATCTTCCGGGGCTAAGGTTTTGGAATTTATTTATGTTAAAAAGGAATTTGAAGCCTCATTATAAACATAATATTCTTGCGAATTAGTGTATCCATCACATCTCTTCTCAGAGATAAGCTACCACCATTCTAGCGAGTTCAGTTTGCTTTGTATTTTATAGTTTCTGTACATTTATCTCATTAATAGAAATTGTGTGTTGTTGTATCTCTATTTATTGCAATATTTATGTGTATTTCCTTATTATATTTCCACCTTTATTTCATTTTCAAAATAATTGAGATCAAATGCACTGAATACTGTGCATAAATAAGGGGGAGGGGAATGTAATACCCCTAGTTTGTCCCCTAGGTTGTAGATGTACATTTACCTGAGATGTATAGGTTGGTGAGATGGTATGTTTTTGGGTCAGAGTGCCTGTAATATTTTTGGGTCGGAGAGAGTATGATTATCAAAGTCCAAAGTGCTTATATATATATATATATATATATATATATATATAACTAATTAATAAAATACATCACAACTGCAGACCAAGCCAGACAAAAGAGTATGGGAGACTAGGACTCCATGAGAGGGAAAGTGGAATAGGACTTAAGGAAATGGGCTAAGCAAAGGGAGCCAAGCCAAATATATTAAACCAATACTAAGTCCTAATAATAAGTCACATTTCATGATTATATCCTAAATTTTCTAAGGGGGACATGTTCCCAAGTGGTGGGAAGGTGGCTACATGAGTGCCACCTATCAAAAAGGATCCATGCATATATAATCTTTGCTTTCAATGGAAAATGGACAATTCTTGATCATTATTTTCAGTATTTCCTTAGTATGTTAGGATGTGAGCTAAGGGGAGCCACTGAGATCCTATGTCTATATTACCTTTACTATTATAGGTGAATGATGTGTGGTTCCTGGGAATAATTCTCCTCGGGTTTCCTCGTGGAAGGTTGGATTCCTAGAGGGAAAATTTTCTAGGATAGGTTTCCCTTGGTGTGAGGCCTGGAGGGTATTTGGAGACTCCATGAGTGCAGTTGGAGCTCCCTAAGCCACAAATTTGAGACTTAATGTCCGACCTATGCTAAAGCCCTGGAAGGGAAGTGGGACAACCTGATGGATTGTGGTGCAGAAAAAGGGGGTACACTTCCTTGGTTTGTGTAAGCTAAGGGGCATGAGATATTTTTGGTTGGAGTTGCTACTAGATTTTGGTACCTTGGCCTAGATTAAACCCAATATTGACTATGAGACCTTAGTTGGCCTACAAAGAGTTTTTTTTCCATAGCAGAGTCATACCCCTACTCAAGGGTGACCTATTGTTGAGAGAGATAGGAAAATAGTGTCTTTGTCTAGGTGGAATGTCTAAGGTCTGCAACCAGTTGGTTCTTTTATAAAAGAAAAGTGTTTTGTTTACATGAGTTTTTTATTATTGTTTATAATGTGTATTCATATGTTTTATTGTTGTTGTTTAATGAATATATTGTGCATTATATTTTTGAATGTTTATGTTGTTATGCATGAGTTTGCATGTTATTTGGTTTGCATAATCATATCATATGCACAAAATATTATTATATAGTATCAAAGATGGTGAATTATGAAAAATATGAGCCAGGTTGAAATAAAATAAAAACTTAAAGTATGTATAGAGTGTAAATGTTAGTAAGGTGACTCACCATAGAGTTGCATATGTTACATTGTGGTATCAAAGCTCAGACTAGGGGTCTAGGCCTATTACACCAAATTTCTTTGAGATATCAATTTTAGTGGGGTTAAAAAACAATTAATGTTTAGCATTATGATGAGCCTCCATTTTTGGAACTTTTGATATTTAATGTATCATTTCCTTTCTACTTTTACAAATAATATTTCTTAATTAAATGATAAACTATTGTAAGAACAAGAATTAAAGGTTATGATGTATGTCTAATTTATTTTCTTTGCATTCATTGATGTTTGGTGATATGAGATGAGAAATGACATGTTTCCTAGGCTTATTTTGTTTTTGAGTACTAATGTTTGATGTAGGAGTGTTTCTCTAGAATGATTATATAACATCCTACATAACACTCTACAATTTATTTTGAAACACTACAACTTAATGTAGAATGTGATTGTAGCTTGCAACAAAATACTTTATAGTTTTTTGTTGAACACTACAACCCACTAAACTAGAAAGCTACAAATTGTTGTGTGGTCCATACTAGTTGATGAAATTCTATAACAAAACCTTGGACATGGTTATTGCAGAACCGTAATAAAGAACTATACAACCATTCACAATTCTACAATGCCAACCACAATTGTTGAAGAACACAGTTCCATTCATTTTGGCATGTGATTGAGAGATTATGAAAAGTAATACTGCATGGAATGTATGGAAAACAGATGAGATTATTAATTTTGTATTTCCCAAGGTTATTACAAGTATCAGGATAAAATAAAGTTGTATAAATTACCAACACTTTATTTAGTTGGTTTAATTTAGAGTCTTTTTTTCAATTCGTAATTACAACTATTAAGAACTATTTATAATCTAGTGTTTATAGTCTTTTCTAAGAAAAAACTCCTAGGGAAACTCACAAGGGATGCTAATAATTCCCCACATTATTCTATGATCTCCTAACTAGTAAATCCATCAATGTAGAATAGTGCACCTCACCTAGGTGGATTCTAACTAGGAACCTATCAACATGGAACTAGTTAATTAATCCCCAACAACATTGGTTACAACTAGTTAATCTAACCCCTTGGGATGGGATGTTATATACAACCACTTGTTTATAGAAGAAGATATGTAGTGTTATTTAATATTTCCTCATTATGTTTCATGTGCTACTATTTATCAGTATCTCTTGATCATATGATGCCAAAATTAGCGGAACCATGTTCAACAACAGTTATTAGTAGTTCTATAGCATTGTGAAAGGTTCATAGTTGTATCCAGTTATAGTGTTCTACAACAACTTATAGAGTGTTTTTTCGCATGCTATAATTGTTCCACAACACATTATAGTGTTTTGCAACAAACAATAGAGTGTTCTACAGTAAGGTATATCATTATGTAGCATGTTGTAGCATTCCAAAAGTCATCATTAGTACTAAACAAAAGTTGAAGAAACATGTCATTTCTCATCCTAGATTAGCAAAAATTAATGAAAACAATGAAAAGTAGTTAGGCATATAACATTGCCTTTAATTTTTGTTTAGCAACAATTTACAATATAATCGGGAAATATTGTGGGGAAAAGGGAAATGAAAATGGTACATCATTAATATGCATCGAAAAGTGTCGACAATGGAAGCCCATAATTATGTTAGTACATCAATGATATATTTTTATTGGTCTTTTTGTTATCCATTGGGTTTTTCGTACTCTAACATGGAAAAATTTTAGGGCATAATGTGTAGGAAATATTCCTACATTGGTTTAGACGTTCGAGTTACCTCTTGGGTTAGAAGGGTTGGGGAGGTGGGGGTGTTGGGGTAGTAATTTGGAGATTTAAGTGCATAATGGGCTAAAGGGAACAATGCACGCCGAAAAAGAAGGAAGACCAACGTGAAAAGGGGCAAAGGAAGCAGCGTGCGATAGGATTTGCGGAAGTCTGACGTATATGTGGACAAAAGTAGCCATGTTAGGGATGGGATTTTGGAGTCATAATGTAAGGATTTTAACCCATTTTGTAGTATAAATAGAAGATGTATAAGGTATATGGATGTATCTTTGTAATGTATCTTGTATCTTGGGGAGATACTTTTGTGTCCTTTTTGAGAGAGAGTATCATACTTTTTGTTAGAGTATGTATTATTGAGAGTTGAGAAGCTCAGATGGAGTTGATGTAACTTAGGGTCAAGTCTTCAAGTAATATTTTTCTTACCAAAACCAACTACTTCCAATGGAAATCCCATATGGAGGATTTATTAAGAAGTAAAGGCTTGTACTGTATTACCTTGGGAAAGGAAACAACACCCACTGATGTTGATAAGAAAGTCAAATGGGATAATAGGAATGACAAAGCACATGGATTAATCAGAATGTCCATCTCTCCAGATTTAAGGTTCCACCTTCAATCAATTGATAAACCCAAAGAAGCTTGGGAAAATATTGAATCTATGTTTGTTAAACACAATATTATTCGAGCACAACAATTAGAAAATCAAGTGATGAATTTAAGTCCAAGTGATTTTTCTTGCATTGAAGACAATCTATCTAAGTTTAAAACACTCAGAACTTTATGTGAAGAATGTAAAGATAAATATAGAAGAAGATCGTTGCATCTATCTTATTCTTTCTAATCTAGGTAGTCCATATTATGTGTTTTTATCTACCTTTTATGTCATGCAAGAGGCTCTAGGGAAAACTTATCAAAAACTCACTCTTGAGAACTTTTGTGATGCTTTGATTAGAGATAAAGTTAATCTTGTACAACTTGGAGTGATCAACATTGCAGGTACCTCCAGCAAATCCTTATTCGTCCATCAGATAGATAAACCCAAGAATCCAAAGAAGCAACATCCTCGCCACGACAACAAGAAGCATAAGGGTCCCAAACCCACT